>CM036540.1:3494586-3514586 GCA_020745685.1 Tautogolabrus adspersus
AGCCCTCATTTCCCCCTAAGATGAGAAATATCTGTAATTTATTTTCTGACAAACTGGCTCCAGTGATGCAAAAATCGTCATATTGCGTCACTGGCGTCTGTTGTGGTTAGCAGGGGTGAAACTACATTGCTAGTTCCTCATGTTTTCAACCACTGAAGCTACAGACCAATCACAGATCAGTGGGCGGGACCTCACTCCCAAAAACGAAACTTAACATCCGCCATGTTGCTTAGTTGGAAGCTGTGTGTACAGGCTCTGTGGAGAAAGCTGAGTAAAACCGACAATGGTGGAAAGTCAACTACAAACTGATATGGATGAAGGGGATTTTGAAGGTGTTGTGCTCGAAATGGATGTTCGTGGCTCTTTCTACGTGCCGCCCGCAATATTGCTGCCAGGTGCCTTCTGCAGACAGACAGAGGCTGTGAGACAGGGAGCCTGAGCCGGGCTCAAGCTGGGTGTCTCTATGGCTAAAGCTGAAGGACCGGGAATGGCGAAAAAAGTATGTTTCAACTTCAAACTGATATGGATGAAGGGGATTTTAAAGGTTTTGTGCTCGAATCGGATGTTCGTGGCTCTTTCTACGAGCCAGCTGCTGGTGCCCACAGGCAGGCTAGCTAGCCTAGCTGGCTAGGTCCGCGGCTGTGACAAGGAAGAAGGAGCCGGGGCAGACTTGTGTTTTCGGTGCTGTGACTGTTTGCCTATGGACACAGACATAGAGTCTGTTTTCTGCCAGGAATTTCCAAGATGCTAATTCCTTCTGGAAGAAATCTCTGAATCAGTTGAGGAAACTGCCGTATGATTATTAGTAAATGTCCGCAAGTAATGCTGCATTCAGGTGCTGCTCGGGTGGTCCAAGTTTCTTAGAGAAATCTTATTGTCAAAAGTTATATTTGAGCAAAAAGTTGATGTGCAATACGTGCATGAATAAAAAGTATGTTAACAAAACACAAAACTGACTTGAGCAGGTGTTTCATGTGCATTTTACAACTCGAAATCTCATTTTTCCGATACCACATGAATGCACCTCTCCTTCAGCGGGAGGTTCCTGCGGTGCTGTGCATTCTGGGAGTTGTTGTCTCTAATCTACATGAGGCAAAAAGACACTTTCTGCCTTTTCTCGGTCAAGAAGGCACCAACTTCAAAATTTATTTCACATTTCTACTACATATATGACCCAATTTCACTACAGATTCATGTTTCAATGGGTGAAGTATCCCTTTAAATATGTGTCATGTGTCCTACACGTGTCTACATCCACCTTGACTCCACCCTTCCAGTGGGATCAGGATAATCCAAACCTATCTTAATCTCCGCTTTTTATTCCAAAAGCCTGAAAAATGTCATAGTTGTTTGCGTTTGCTAATTTATTTCTAATATTTTAATTCTTACCAAAACACACAACTTAATCCAAAACAGCTAACTTCACAGTTCAGCTCCAGAAATATAATTAATATATTATTTTAATATTGATATAAAACCCTGACCTTAACTGTTACTAGTTATGTTTCACCAATCATAAGTTTCCAAGTGTATTTGCGCCATGACGTCGTTGATGGACGCAGCCAAAGATCACAACTCTGCAAGGAAATAAAGGGAAAAGAATTTAACACAGGATCATGCTGTTGTCACAAGATTTAAAAAAAAAAAATAACAGTGGTTGTATAACTGAATGCACAGTGGGTTCAGGATAACTGGGTGGGGCCACCACCTAGTTCTTTGTCGTAATATAATCACAACAGATGAGTTTTAAAGAAAAAATCGACACCCATACAGATTTGAAATATAAAGAAATGAGCTTCTCAGACCAAAACCGTCTCTTGTACGCTGTAAACATGTTTATTTCTGCTGTAAATGTCGACATTTTAATGGGTGTTAAGGAGACTTGAACCAGCCTCAAGTGGACACTCGAGGAACTGCAGGTTTTTGCACTTCCACATGGGCTTCTTTATTTGTTTTGTGTTAATTCTGGTGCCCTTTCTCCACAGAGGGCGCCAAAAAGCAAAGCTGCGTTGGGTGTTGAAAGGCCTCAAGCAGCACACCTGAGCATCCACACGTCACCTGTCTCACACCTATTTAACCACACAGTCGATGTTCTGACCACTTTATTCAGAAAGAAAAGCTCCCATAATGGACTGTAGGATCAATCAGGTACTCTGAATGTGTGTTTGTCAGGTGGACTGACAGCTCCAGAAAACACACACACACACACACACACACACACACACACACACACACACACACACACACACACATACACACACACTGTCAGGCAGTATGTGGCCGGTCAATCATTCAGAACAAAGCTCTGAAGCCCCGAGTCAAGCCTGGTAGACCATGTGAAAGAGTGATTGTGTGTGAGGCTGTCCATGCATTGGTGCATGTGTGTGTGTGTGTGTGTGTGTGTGTGTGTGTGTGTGTGTGTGTGTGTGTGTGTGTGTGTGTGTCTCTCAGAGTGATGACTGCTGTTGAAGTAAAGGAATTATCCGTGAGCTTTTTCTGAGCCAACCAGCCAGCACTGGGGTGAACATTGTATCCTTTTTTGTGGATAATCCAGAGTTAAAGCAGCAAATCGGTAACTTTTCCACCTTTTAATAGTTTCTAGTTAGATCTAATAGTTCTTTTAACTTTCAACAGAGAGAATGGTGTCTCCCCTATGTCCGCAGAGCTAGCCAGTTGCCCGTTCACTGCACTACAGTATGTAACTTTGGCAGCGGGCCAAGGTCATCTCACAAGAAGCGATTAGCTTTACGGCGCTATAGTTCACACAGCAGCCTTCAGTTATAAAAAAAAAGCAGCCAGTTAGCCGTCTCTGTCTCTGTACTGTTTGATACAACGGCTGAGGCTTGGAGCAAGAGGACTGTGATGGTTGAGACTAGGGCGCTAAAGTCAACACAAAATCAAAGACCATATAATCTGTAGCGTTCTGACAGCACTAAACGTATAATAAAAACTCTATGCGACCACACAATTCACTGAGGCAGTGAGGAACAGAGGCAGACAGGTAAGAGTCTGTACTTGATATTTTCTTCAGGAATCAGGGAGAATTCAGCTGAAGAGAGTGAAGCAGCAAACACCTCGGGCCAAAGAGTATTAGTTATCCCTGAATCTTTCTAGAATGTGAAAATGTAATGCAGAGAATGCAACTCTTATTGACAAATAGTGTAAAGCTTCTCTGAAAGCCCATTCCAATTTAAAAAAGAATAATTGACTTTGTCCACTTCCTGATGTCTGCTTAGAGTAACTCATGATGAAGTGTCCATGCATGTTTGAAATAAACACAAGAAACTCTTGCCCTAATGAAAGGATAATTGGTAAATAGTAAATGGACTTGAGCTTGTGTAGTTCTTTTCTAGTCTCCTGACAAAGCGCTTTTACACTGCAGGTCAAATCTACCTATCCACACCCATTCACACACTGATGGTATTGGTTGTATCTTACCTCTTGGAGTGTTGTTATTATTTGCAGGATGGTTCATGTCAATGGAGCTGTTGTGTTTTTGGCCAAATTACATGCTGGACCATTTGATTGACTCTCAGCTAATGTGTCAGATTAATTCCATGTGAGATGGGTCGTGTAAATGACCTGACATGGAAATAAAATATTCATTCATTCATTCAGTGGTAGAGGCTGCTATGTAAAGAGTCCATCAGTATTAAGTAATCCATTCATACGCCGCAGACGAAGCAACGGGAGCAACTTGGGGTTAAGTGTCTTGCCCAAGGACACATCGGACATGTAGCTGCAGAAGCTGTGGATCGAACCCCAGACCATCCAGTTAAGAGACGACCGACTCTACCAGCTGAGCCACAGCATCTTTTTTTTTAAAATCTGTCTCTGTCACGTCTCCAGGATAGTATAGTTCCTTTCTTCAATTATTCTCATGTTTTATGTCTTTTGTTTCCTTTTACTTTCATACTCGGTGGGTGCGTTTGAATTGTCTTTTTTGCTTAGGAAGGTTCCTAACTGAGTGAAATGACCCGGAAGCGTTTAAGTGGCAGCCATGATAAGAGCCGTTCGAATTCTCTAAAAGCTAAGGAAAGGTGTGTCAATGCTTCCTTTATAACCTCCTTTAGCATAGGAAACATTGCACCATCCTTCGGAAAATTGTAGTTTCACCACGGCAGACCCACGTCACTAACCTCCGCCGTCGCATTATTACGTCGCCTAGTGGAAATGCGGTCAGAATGTCAAAACAACGCGATCGCCTTTCCCTAATTCCTTTATGAATTCTCTTAACACCTTTCCTTAACCCCATGACGTTTTCCACGGGGTTAAGGTAAAGAGGATACTGAAAGGGGATAGGAGGGACAATTGGAACGTACCCTGTGGCTCGTTTCAGATCTTTTGCTTTCTGCCCTCCCGCCTGTCTTTGATTACCTGATGTGTCTCACCTGTGTCTAGTTGTCTTTACTCCCCTTCAGTATTCAGTCTCTGTGTTCCCCTCCTTCTGTGCCAGTTCGTCTTATTCCTTCGTGACAACGTTCCAGCTTTCCTACTGTATTTTCCGATTTAGTGTTTCGACCTGTTTCTGTATTTTTTGACCTGTCTTTTGCCTAACGTTTTGGATACCTCTGCTCGTGATTTGGATTCCCGTGTACTGACCTCCCTTCTGATTAAACAAACTTTGTATCTCCTCTAAGAGTTTTTGGAGTCGTGCATTTGGGTTATATGTTTTATGGCTCAGTCTGACAGTTTCTTCAATGGGGACAGCTCTGTAATAAGATAAACGGACTAATGTGACATGTTAGCTAACGACTAGCTAGGCTAACTGCTAGTGGGGCTAACTTTTATCAAACCTCATCGGCTCTCTGTTCCAAACGCATTTATTAACATGAAACAAATACCAGCGGATCAATTATTAGTATAAATGTGCAATGTCTTTGGCAATTACACTCCGTTATGTTGACTTCATGCACTCAGAGGGCGAGCAAGGCCGACAGCACACTTTTTTAACTTTTTGTGGCGTTGATTAAATGTGAGGGATTCGCTTCCTTTCTTTGTGCATATTTGTCTCCATTATATCTAAAAGCACTCAGTTTAGGTTTAATTAAAAAAATGTTTTTACAAATAAAAATAAAGATTGAGTGACAGCAAATGTTTTGACCATAGGCTCGTTCTGATCCTCATGAGTTAATAGTCCTGACGATAAGTTTCCCTTCAGAGTTTATCCCAGGTCAGCGTGGGTCTAAGAGCTGAAGCCTGGTATTACCGTCAGCGAGGGTGAATCCACACCGGGCGGGTCATATGAGACGTGAATTACAGTTTGTGTAGGTGTGTGTGTGTGTGTGTGTGTGTGTGTGTGTGTGTGTGTGTGTGTGTGTGTGTGTGTGTGATGAGGTGTGTTTAGCAGCTATTTGTGGTTCTGCAGGTGATTTTCAGTGATAGGGCTAAGGTTGGCTAGCTTTCCATTAGCTGGACAGCATTCAGTCACCTTCACTCTCACCCTTCCTCAGGCCATACATTAACATTCGCTCCATCTTTGCCTCAGTGTGTGTGTGTGTGTGTGTTTCTGTTATTTTGCCTGTCTGCTTGTTTCGGTGTCAGATTGTGTGTGCGAGTGTTAATCTCCTCAATATTGCCTCCATGAAATTGACATTTGACAGTAATTGTGTAGCGACAGCGATGCGCTCCATCCTCTGCTCTGATTGGACGAGGATATTACACACATATACTATGACCGGTCACACTTCCTGCTGGTTAACGGCGCAAATATAACGGCAAAATAAATCCCCACAGTTTCACCCTGGATGGAAGAAAGAGAAGGAGATGGATGGAGTCTTTTCTGAGCACGATGAAACTGAAGACAGTTTAAAAGAAATAAAAGAAGGAAGACGGAGAAGCGTTACTTTTTTGATGCCACTTTTGTTTAGATACATTTTGTATGACGTACATTTCGAATATTTCTAGGAGCAACAACACTGCAGGGTAACATACCTGTGCTGAGCCTCGGTGCAAATAATATTTTTTAGACATGGGCCCGCTTGTTTGCACAAACACCCTCAGACACACACAACCACAACCGGTCACTCGGCAGAAAAACAGCATGAAACTATCTCCAAACCAAACTCTTAACCTAGCCAGAGCATGCATGTAACCAATCATCTGATCATCTGTCTGCTTGCTTCCTGTTTAAAGCTGCAGGAAAAGTGACGTTTAAGGAAGTTATCACGTGAGGTGGAGTTACAGGTTAACATCTCCCACTCCCAGGAAGCCTTTCACTCATAACTTGGGACACATGAAATAAGAGGTTGGTATAAACAATATTTACTTGGAAAAAACATGTCATTTTGTAGTACTTCAATAAGCACAAATAAAAATAAAATAAGAGTGAATAAAAGCTGTCAGCCTTCTATACAGTTTGGGAGATACATGTAAATACTATAACCTACATTACGTAACATTAAGCATGATGTCCAAACAGATGTGTTGTAAAAATAACTTATAAATTAAAAAATGTTTTTATCAGTGTCGTAGTACTTGAGTCCAGGACTTAGACTAAAGTCCAACCCCAGCCCTGATTTTCTCTCGTGACTCCACTCACACTTATGCACTGATGACTAGGACTTGGATTCGAGCATCTACTGATTTGGACTCGGAAGATGGAGAGGAGAACTGCTATACTTTTTAAATCGCAACAGGATATATATGTCAGAAAGAAAAAATTACCATAGAGTCAATTTTAGGAAAATACTGCAGCCCGTTTTGCAGCACATGTGAGAAATATTGGAAAGTTCTGTGTAATCTGCAGGAAATGGTTGATAGGAAATACGTATAGCTCAAGTTCAGTTTTAACTATTGCAGGTATATTTTTAAAATATAAAGTTGTGTTTTTGGGCTAAAATCACAGGATTGTATGCATGTTCGTGTTTCTGAAGAGTTTTTATTTTACAGTTGGCGTGTCTCCTCCTCGTCTCTCTTTGTTTCCTTCCACCTCTAAGCACCTTGGACGGGACCTACAGCCATTCCACCAATGATTAAACCTCATAATTAGCTCTCTGTCTTCCTGTGTGTGTGTGATTTTTATCATAGTTTTGAGGACATCCTACTCTTCTCCAATCATCAGCCAGCTCCCTGTGGGCAGGCGCTAATTAAAATCAATAGTCTCCTTAGACTGACACTGAAGGTTCGGCTACGACGAAGCGACACGATGCTCAGCCAGAATTCACTGTCTTCAAATTTCACTGCTTTCACTGTTTCAAATAAAAACACAATCAAACACATCCTGCACTGAAACATTAAACCACTACTAACTTCATTTAAACCCAAACTTGTACTGTAGGTTTCGTGTTGATAAATCCTGGCGTTGACCATGAAGTCTCTGTTAGCTCGGCGGGTTGGGGGGGGAGGGCATGAGACAGGGTAGAAGGTCACAGGGACCTTATTGACCTGGAGATGTGCTTTGAGATAAAACACAAAAAACCTTTTGTTTAGACCCTGAAGGCAACAGAACTAAACACAAAGCACAACACACCCCATATAGAGACTGAGTGTACCTGTGGGGAAGGTGTTACTGTCATGAACTGTTCACTTTTTACAGAGATGAACAAATGAAGGAGAAAAAACTTGACAAGGTCTCCAGACTTAAGGGGCCCCTGATATTGGAAAAGTGTTTTGGCCAAACAAAGATCTTTCTCACCTCCTGGATGTAAGGTGTTTCAGTGTGTCGATAGTTTAACTTGTGCTGACTACACCATATGACTACCATATTGGTACCGGTTTCCGTACCCATCCCCATTCTCAACTGATTATTTATCAAAATGATCCTCAAGTGTGTTGTGTCAATATGCTTATTTAACTGCTCCTGTTTGAGTCGGAGCCTCCGAGATCTGGAATCATACATTTCAAACAGTGGGGGTGCCTCTGACAGAATACCTGCAAAAGCCAATGAGACCTGGAATCGTCACCAACCGGATGCTGCGGCGGGGGTTCAGTGCCTTTCTCAAGGGAATCTCAGCAGTATTCAGGAAGTGACCTGGCACCTCTCCAGCAACCAGACCAACTTCAATATTTTGCTCCACATTGGGACTTGAGCCCTTCAGTTCCCAACATAAAGGCGGATTCACACATACTCTGTGCGCGCCGCGGTCCGTCAGCGCCGCACACTACGCCATAATTAGCCAACACTCTAGTCAATCATTGTGTTCACACAGCGGGCGCTGCGGTCCGTCTCCAGACGTCGCTCTGCTCCGTTTCAAATACGCTGCAGGTCTATATTCGACGGAGTACGCTGCAGACACAAGACAGAATATCACAACCCGGACAGGAAGTCGGACAAGGAAACGCACAGAACATCTGGTCAATTTCAAAATAAAACACAATATACGGACTCGCTATCGTATTTTTCATCACTTTATCAACGTAACGTCAAAACAGGCACCAAACGAACAACAAATCATCCTCAGAAAGACAAAGAGACATGTTGTCTGCACGTTTTTCTCTTTATTCCCGCGTGATCTTGTAGTTCTCCAACTTCTCCTCCATTGTTTTTGGTTGACAACATGAAGACTACCGGCCATTCAGCCTTGTGATTGGTTCGTTGAAAAAAGTGCTGGTGACGTCAGCAGCGCTTTTTTGAAAATTTGAAAGATTTTTAACTTGAGCGCTGGGAGGGGCCGCACAAAAACGGCAGAGCGCTTGTTAAAAAGACGCTGGGCGCTGCGCTTTTCATACAGGCGGCCGCTTTCTGCTGAAAACGCTATCTACCCATTGTAAACAACTGAAAAAAGACGCTGGCGCCGAGAAAAAAACGCTAGGTGGACACGGGGCCTAAGTTTGTTTTTCATGTTAACTTAATCTGGTTTCGTTGATGTACGTATTTAAGTTATCATCTTTGCATTACAATTCCAGCTAAATTCCTTTGAGTTTTTGTTTGATACATTTGTAAAGATTGCTTGCAATTACAAAGGGGCATCATATATATTTGTGTTATTTACATACATATTATTTCTTTCTTTCCTTTAGAACCACACACACACACACACACACACACACACACACACACACACACACACACAAAGATACGTGGATAGATACTCACTTACAACTACACGAAACCTAGAATGCCCACGCGAAACACGCCAAGCTCCCTTGTTCGAAGTGGCCTATGTATATCTACCCGTCTTTCACGGAATAAAACCCTTGAGCTGTGAATCCGCTCGCCTGTCCTGATTCTCTGACCGAAATCATTACATGTCTGTCGACCCAAACTAAAAGAACTGCCAAAGGTTCAACCTTTATTTCTATACTGTCGAGAGTCTGTACACTATATGTGTGAGCATTGACTGGAGTGGCAGTGTGCAGCGTTGACAGACCGCGTCATGCATGAAGGATGGGGAAATTGTCAGTAAGGGTATCTGATTTGTTTATATAGAAATATATTGGACAAACTTTTTTTAAAACCTCTGATGGAATGGTCAAGTGGGCGACAAATAACATCAACAATAATACTCTTACAACCAGAGAGCTCGACAAATTCTTCCACCACCGAGCGCCCTCTCAGACTTCAGAGTAAGATCAACCAGTGTGATCATGTGCATAGCAGGACTTTTGAGACTTTTAAGATAATTAATACAGGATAATAGTGATTGATTCAGATATCACGGTTTGATTTATGTCTATAAAGGTAATAGTGAAGACCTTTAGGGTAAAACTGGAATAATAATATTGCCTTTGGTGTGTGTTGGCCTCTTGAACCGTGTGTCTGTAGCTGATGTGTTAATAGTGGGATGGGTGTAGGTGATAGCACTGTAGCAGTGTTTAGTCCCATCCCACATATTAGCAGCTGCTTTCTTTCCATCCATCACACACCGCGAATCTGCCCGGAACACACCAGCAAATAGACACATCTATCAAAGCCTGTGGAGATGGAAACACACATACACACACACACCTCAGCAAGACCTACAGTAAGTGCCTGTATCTCTCTCTCTCTCTCTCTCTCTCTCTCTCTCTCTCTCTCTCTCTCTCTCTCTCTCTCTCTCTCTCTCTCTCACACACACACACACACACACACACACACACACACACACACACACACACACACACTGGTCCTCTCTCCCTCTAATAGTGTTGTGGTTGACGGAGTTGTATGTGATGAATTGTATGTCTCTCCCAGACTTCTCAAAGTTAATTTTCTAAAGACTGCTGCCCATTGGAGAGGAGAGGAGATGATAGGAGGCTGGTCAGTGTGTGTGTGTGTGTGTGTGTGGGGGGGGGGGGGGGGGGGCTGAGATGTCAGTATCACTCAGCTGGTTTTCTATCTGAAGTCTCTCCCCAATAGCAGCTGCTGTTTACTCTGTTTGGGGCCATTTTGCGTCACTGATTGAAATAAAGTGAAATATTTTACAGGAGGTTTTTACAGCTCTGGTGTTTTTTGGTGTCTTTTAAGATGGAGTCAGTAGCTTTCTCCTAAAAATACTAAAGTAATGCCACTCAGTCATCACTTCTGGGCCTCCATGCATGCATTGTTCTGACTGGATTTTCATGTTTTAGTTGACTCGGGATGTTTCTGGAAAGGGGGCTGGTGTGTTTGCACAAGCCAATGAAAACACACAGGTGTGTTCGGGGTTAAAATTAAAGACTGGATGTCCAGCAAATATGTCGGAAGCAGATGTATCAGCAAAGAAGAGAAAATATTATCGATAGTCGTTTCAAAACCGCCAACTACACTAGTAGTACACACTGATTTGCCAAAAAGCAGTATGCATGCAAACAAATGTGAGATGTGCAATATGGCAAAAATACCTGGATGTTGTACTGTTTCCCACAATGCAAAGCGTCAGGTCAGCAACAGCCATTGTAACAACGGGAAATAATCACAATCAGAACAAACCACACAAAGATACCACCAATTATCTTTTTTGATTCTTTAAATCATGAAAATCTAAATGAATCTCTTGTCAGCTTTTTTTCAGACTCTAAGGTGATGCTACACTGTAGCGGCGTTTGACGTCAGCTGGGCTGTTGTTTACTTCCTGATTCAAAGACCTGAAACCAGCTTAGCATACTGGCATACTGCTAAATAACCACCAACCGTAAGTAGTATGTAGTACATACTGCATACTGAGTTTGATAGTAATAATAATAATAATAATAATAATACATTAGTTTTATATAGCGCTTTTCTAAAACCCAAAGACGCTTAATATACAGTTCGACAGTAAGGCGAAAACGGCAAGTGGATAAATCTCATTCTAAAACAAGGGTGAACCTTGTGTTGGCTTTCACCAGCGGACGCGTTGTTGGTCTGCTTTCATTGGAACAGGCAGGTGACAAACACCTGGGCGAGGGCAGAGCCAGCTCTGCATCGGTCTGTAAACCTTTCTGCGTTCTAACCTCTCTCCATTTTTCAAAAGCATCTCCAATATTGATCCTAGTTTGAGCACGTTTCTGCTCGTGGAGCTTATTAGAAACATGCAGAGGCTTTTTAGGTCGGGTACAATCACTTCTATCTGAACCAGTTCTCTTGCCCGCTTCCATCGCTGCAACACCTGTTGGTTTGACCTGATAACTGCTCTCATATCTGGCAAACCGAGGGGCGTCCAAAATGGCCGTGTGGGGGTACCTTAAAACCGCCTACCTTCTCTGGTCCAAACAAATCCAGACCATTCAGGACCAGAATCTAAAGTTAGAAGGAGGACATACTGGCTGCTGCATTGTTGTCAGAGAAGCCAGCACTTCAACATAGCATGTTTCCTTAATGTCTGATCATATAGTAAGGTCACTTTATCATTTCACTCACTACACATCTTACTGATGGACCTTTCTTTAAACAAAATCATCTCTTTTTATTTTAAATTGAAATTGTTTGCATTTTAGTCTCAAATTTTAGTTTGAAGTGTTGAAAGTCTAAATTACAGAGAAAGAAACAAACTGTTTCACACAAAACAATCTCGTCATCCCTCATACACACACACACCATGACAGTTGTACTTACCAGCTCACATAGTTTGTGTCTGTTCGTGTGTGTGTGTGTGTGTGTGTGTGTGTGTGTGTGTGTGTGTGTGTTTGTGTGTGTCTGTGTGACAAACTGCTGCCATTATCCCCCTGTGACAAAAACCTCTCCGAGGGCAATTTCTAGAAATTATTTCAACAATGGAGCACGCCAAATGTCAGCACTCACTAATTATGTTTATGCTAATTGTTAATTAGTGTCTTAATGGGATGATCTTAATTAACAAAAGGTTTGCGGCTGCCGCTGGCAACCGAGGCTGCCATAAAGGAGATGTAATTGCTGCGGAGTACTTGATGAACATGGATTTATTGGTCATTTTCACTATGGCGCTTGTCGTTTAATTCTATGATGGATAGAACGGACGAGGAGAGCAGATAGACGAAAGACTGAACAGGTGTGTGTGTGTGTGTGTGTGTGCCTGCGTGCGTGCGTGCGTATGGAGGGCGGAATGGTTCAGCTGCATGCACGCCGCACGCACGCACGCACGCACGCACGCACGCACGCACGCACGCACGCACGCACGTGTGATTATTTCATTAAAGTCCCACACGCACACACGCACGTGCAGTGTGTAAGTACTACACGCAGCCTGACTTACAGACGCACGCACATACGTGTGTTCTTATTTAAGTGTCACACGTACACACGCACGTGCGGTGTGTAAGTACTACACGCGGCCTGACTTACAGACGCACGCACATACGTGTGATTTTTTTAAAGTGTCACGCGTACACACGCACGTGCGTTGTGTAAGTACTACACGCAGCGTGACTTACAGACGCGCGTTCGTGCGTGTGTTTCATTTCATTTTTCAGTCACTTCAGGCGGACTGAAGTCCCATATTCAAGCCGGGCAACAGTACCGATAGCCGGGCAGCCAACTGAACAAAGCCACCGGTCAACCAGACCTCATTTCTAAAAGTTGTGTGGTTTTTTATAGCCTACATGTTATAAAGTCGTGTTTGTGCACAATAGACAGCGGGGCATAGCCCCAGAGAAACGCTGCTCCGGTGATGTTGATCGGTATGTGGTTTGATAATAAATCCACTTCCCCGTCCTCCCTCATCTGTGAGTGTCCATCTGTAGAGATCTCAGTGGAGATTCAGTGAGCGCAGCCCCGGTATGCCTGGAGCCAAGCCCGGCACCTCGCTACGGTCCTCCCCGGAGTCAAACGGAACGTGCACCGTTTTAAACTATATTAAAACTACAAACTCTTAAACCAGGCAAGGCGATTGACAACAAGCCTTCTCTCTCCTTTGTAGTATAAAAATCGGAGATAGAATGAAAATATTAACAGCAGATTTCAGTCAAGCTGCGTGTAGTACTTACACACCGCACGTGCGTGTGTACGCGTGACACTTAAATAAAATCACACGTATGTGCGTGCGTCTGTAAGTCAAGCTGCGTGTAGTACTTACACACCGCACGCGCGTGTGTACGTGTGGGACTTTTATGAAATAATCACACGTGCGTGCGGCGTGCATGCAGCTGAACCATTCCGCCCTCCATAGCGTGAGTGCGTGAGTGCGTGCGTGCGTGCGTGTGTGTGTGTGTGTATGTGTGGTGAGTGCCCTTCCTAAATATGTGAGTGTTGGGTGTGTCGTGTTTATCGGCTTATGGTCAGATCCAACTTTATTTACAAAAGTAGAATCTGTAGATGCAGTAACAGACTTTGGTGTGAGAGGTGTTCTGGTTCCCATCTGTCGTTCCAGTAGTGTTGACCAATCACGTATCAGCACGCTGTGGCGTATGCATGAGAAACAGTCTGGTTGGAGAGGAAAAGCAGACGGAACAAAATCCATTGAAATGATGCCCCGGCTCCCATCAGCTATCTGATGACGATCTATTCATCTCTTTTAAACAGATATCTGCATGATAGTGAATCTGTTCTAGATCCAACATTTAAAGTGATAAATCTTGTTGATTCTATGCTGTGAAAGCCAATCAGCGTTCAGATTTCCCGACTCCCTGAGTTAGAAATGATACGTCCATATAACAAACATTTTAAAAGTTGTTTTCTTCTCCTCTTGAGGACAAACCTGACAAAGCTTGACGTCTTACTTTTGTTCAAACCTGAACAATCATGCATCATGATGTTGTTATTTCAGCAAACTTAAGACCTGTGAATGTGAATAAATCCTTTTTCTATATCAGATTCACACCGATTAAGTATTCCAGAGTGAAACCTATGTGTGACTTACTATTTACAAGTCAACATTAAGTTACCCGTTACTGTAACGCCACTACTATTTGTGAGAACGTATTTAGTTACTTTCCAGATTCAATAACGCCGATACGATTACATTTAAGAGCATGGGCGGCTGTGGCTCAGTTGGTAGAGTCTGTCATCTTTCAACCTGAAGGTCGGGGTTTGATCCCCAACTCCTGCAGCCACATGCCTGATGTGTCCTTGGGCAAGACAAGTTGCTTCCGCTGCTTCATCAGAGGCGTCTGAATGTGAATGAATGGATGAGTTACTTCTGATGGACACTTTACACAGCAGCCTCTACCATCAGTGTGTGAATGTGGAGGTGTGATGCGGTGTAAAAGCGCTTTAGTAATTAGAAGACTAAAAAATAACTTTACAAGCTCAACTCCAAGTCCATTTAGCACGTGTTACTCATGACTTCATGTATAACAGCAGAAAAAAACACCAGATGAGGTGTATTGACATTGATGAAGCGGGCGAGGTTACATTAACGTCAGCAGAGTAGCATCCTGGGAGAAAAAACGGTAGTGCAGTAAACCGGTATCATACCTTCAAAGGTATCACGTTCTGCCACGACTTTGTTAAGAACAAAAAGTCCCAAACTGAAACCCACACAGCAGAGTTAAAAGACCAAACAACAACAAAGTGGTAGTCGGTTGTGCTTTTGGCAGCTTCAGCAGGAAAAACGGATGGAAAAAAAGTCAAATCTAAACAGTAAAGTGTGAAAATTCTTCTTTGAATTGCTGACGTCGACATTAAAAATCAACATAAAGCTTAGCCTTTATTTTGCATGTCTTTTCGTAAACTGAAAACACTCAGAAACAGCTCAGGGCGTGAAACAACCTTGGCCTTCTTACGTTGTGTTTTCCAGTGTGTTTATATATCGTGGTCATTGAGTGTGTGTAGTGTATGTTTGGAGACACTAGTGTTTTACTGTGTGTGGCGTTGTTAGGGGGGTTGTGGGGGTCATAAACAGCAGAGTGGATACATTGTGTTGTGGAGATAAAAGATTCCAGTGGACAGATCAATAGGCCATATCAGCCTGCTGTTAAATTACTGATAACACTATTTGCTTTATTTGCTTTTTTTCTGCTCCTGCACACATGCCACATTTCTCTGCCTGGAGCTCTGATGTTATACCTGACAGCTGTGTGTGTGTGTGTGTGTGTGTGTGTGTGTGTGTGTGTGTGTGTGTGTGTGTGTGTGTGTGTGTGTGTGTGTGTGTGTGTGTCTAGTGTGTGTGTGTGCGTGTGTTCCTATATGTGCTCTTAATGTCCTCAGAATGATAATAAAATAAGAAGAGTCTGCAAAGTTTGAACAATTCCTGTATAAAAAACTGTGATTTTATTATGTTTACCTACTGCAGCATACAGAATTATTTCAAAAACGTTCTTTCAGAGACGATGCTAGTCAACAGGCACAGCTGCTTGGGCCCCAGGCCAGTAGGGGGCCACAATGTTTTGAATGACAGTAACCTCCCTCTGAGCCTGTGTCCAGCTTCTTTTTTCATTTTTTTCCTGAGGAGAGCGCATTTTCATCAGGCAGACACCGGCGAACAGCACACTAGTGTTGTTGTACTCGAAATCGGTCTTGGTCTCAGGACCGTTCTCAGATCACTTCTTGAAGGTCTTGTCTCTGTCATGATACTGGAAAAACAAAGTAAAGGACCCAAGTGCAGAACTAAAAACGGTATTTATTTAACCAAAGGCCAAAAGGCAAACAAAAACATACTTTCTTCAAAAAAAAACAACAAAAGGAAAAATAAGGAGCCACTAGAAAAAACACTGAGAGCCACGAGGAAGCACAAGAACAACTGAAACTGGGAGACTAACAAACCACATCCAACACTGACAACTAACAACAACATACGACAATGATCTGACACAGAAGGGAAGAAACACTTTGGTTGCGTTTGAATTGTCTTTTTTGCTTAGCAAGGTTCCTAACTGAGTGAAATGACCCGGAAGCGTTTAAGTGGCAGCCATGATAAGAGCCGTTCGAATTCTCTAAAAGCTAAGGAAAGGTGCGTCAATGCTTCCTTTATAACCTCCTTTAGGAAACACTGGACCATCCTTTACCAAAGGAGATGAGATAATGACGTCCCACAATTCCTTGCGGCCGCAACATTTAAAGCGACTCGCGCATCCGACCGTTCACGAAAACTAACGATCTGTTGGAGGAGAAATGTGGAGACAATCTGCATTTGGTTTATATATTGATTTGACTTATAATTTGTTACGGCCTTTATTTATTTATTTTTATTTTGTGTGAAGAAGGTGAACTTTGCTTTTATACATTCTTGTATCATGTTTAGTGGAGATGCTTTACTGTTATTTGATGTTGATTCATACGAGACATTATAATAGGCTATGAAACCTTGTTAATAAAAAAAGAAAAGGGACACAGATCATGGAAGTTACAACTGCAATAATATGCCTTTGAACAATCTTAACCCCAGAGGTGAACTATGAACGTGATGCTGACGTTGTAAAACCATCAAAGTGAAGTATCCTGGTATCTTATATTCCTTTATTTTAATTCTAACCTCGTGGTTATTAGGATTATTTCACCGGTAAGAATGCACAGGGGAAAGATTTTTAGGTGAACTTTTAGTAGTCCATTTTCGTAAGGTTGTAGTTTCACTACGGCAGACCCACGTCCATAACCTCCGCCACCGTCGCATTATTACGTCGCCTGGTGGAAATGCGGTCAAAACAACGCGATCGCCTTTCCTTAATTCCTTTATGAGTTCTCCTGACACCTGTCCTTAACCCCATGACGTTTTCCACGGGGTTAAGGTAAAAAGGGTAGTGAAAGTAGATAGGAGGGACAATTCAAACAAGACTAAATAGACAGGACAGGTGAGAACAACAAGGCACAGGTGAGGACAATCAGAGCAATCAAGACGGGAGGGAAACACACAGAGGCAGGAAGACAATACAAGACAAGAAACACTGGGGACTACTACAATATAAATCATGAAACACTGAAGACACACAGAACTCCAGAATGTAAAAACACACTTAAACATAGAGAAACACCAGAATAACAGATTACAAAATAAAACAGAAAACACTAAAGATTCAACTAAGACACACAAGGGAAACAAGCAACACTAGGATAGATAATTAACTAAGTAACAAAACAAGGAATAAACTAACTAAACAAGAGTAAACCATGACAGTCTCATAATCGAAAGTATTTTTACTCAGTCTTGTCTTGGTATCGAACATGACTGGTCTCCGGATTTTAAATTAAGACCACTACTGATTGTCTATTTTTCCACGTCATTACTGTGATTAGAAGAAAATCGCCTCTTTCTAAAAGAACAAATAACTTCAATTCATTCATAATTTTTATCCCACGGTTACAGCCGCAAAGTTCACAGAGTTACGGTCTGAGTGACACGCACCCTGCACAAAAGAAGATTTTTTTGGATGATTTTTCATTGATATTTATGGTCTGTGGCCCCCTGTAAATGTCTTGCTTATAGAGTGCCAACAGACCCCAGAATACCTACTTTTTCATTTAGTTTTTCATACATTTTTAATTTTTCCCACCAATCTTTACATTTTAGTTTTTAAGCAGCGTGTTTTTTTGAACAGGAAGTAGGACTTTGGCCCTTATTTTTTCAGAGATTTAGGTGAAGTTTCACAGCTAGTGCAACATCCTGCCTTGGACAGGTAAAATAAATTCTTCTCAATGGGCCTGGCCTGCTGTCCTCGCTCTACTACCCGGATGTAAACAAGCACAATGAAGAGATATGGGGGTATAATTAGTGCCACCCAAGTACATTTCTGACCTTTTTTTAGTTAATCCATAAAATCACTATGCTCACGTAAAAGCCAAACAGAGAGGCCCTTTCCGAATAGCCACAGTTCAGAATGGAGTGCAGACTTTTCAGTAGACTGAACACTCGTATATTATTGTCTTTCATTTGTACTTTCCTGTATGTATGTTATTTTATTATTAATCTGTCTTTTACTTGATTTACATTGTGATTTTGTCTTTGTTTACCTGACTGTATATGTGCATTACTCTTACTCTGAACAAAAAAAAAAAAAAAGACGAGGATGGAGGCGGCCGGTTCGGGTAACGCAAATGACGCCACTTCCATACTGAATGAATCAAACGAAGTATGAACAAATATCTGCTGAACAGTAGGTACTAAAAGTATACAGCAGGGATAGCAGGTACTGTCTACTGCCTACTGACAGATTGTGTAGGCACTTTGCAATTCAGATGCACCCAGAGTGAATTAGTGATAGAGAGAGAAAGAGAGAATTTCAGAATGTGTTTCCACAAAACTAAGCTCAGCCGTCATTACGTCTTTGTACATTCGTATTGATTCCAGTAACAGCGTAGTATTTGTGTCCCAGTCTGTGCATTCACAAAGCTTTGCGGCGTTGTTGAACCACGACACAGCAACATTCAAATGTTGTAAATTTCGCACCTTGAAACAGAAGTCTGAATAGGGTTAGTGAGAGAGAGAGAGAGAGAGAGAGAGAGAGAGAGAGAGGTCCGCTGACTGTCCCTCCTGCAAACAACTGTTTTCTGAATGTTTTCTTACCTTTAGACTAGTTGGTTAAACAAACTTTAAATTTCCGTTTAAGACAAAGGAAATAGATCGTCTAGGAAACACCCCTAATGTGAAGACATTCTGATTTGTCACATCCTTTTGATTAACTGTAAGTGGTACTGAAATAAATGTTTGATGTGTACATATGAAGTGCTAAAGACATGCACAAAATATCTGCAACACCAAAAACAGATCTAACTAGAAAAATATCTTTGTTTTTGAATCTTGATTTATTCGTTATCCATGTGCAGTAAATAGAGATGCACTCTGCTGGTTTGGACTAGCAAAGGACAGCAAACGAACAGTGTGTGTGTGTGTGTGTGTGTGTGTGTGTGTGTGTGTGTGTGTGTGTGTGTGTGTGTGTGTGAGGGTCTGTGCGTGTGTGAGCACATCAGGGGAGTTATTTAGCCCCTTGTTCAGTCAGTTACAATTGCGATGGCTATCACTTTAATTCAATGGCTTAAGAGAAAGTGATGTGTCTACTCTTGGTTGGACCTTACACAGAACCTTGGACCTTTGTTTTTTATTTGGTTTCAGGTTTACAGGTTTACTCTCTCGTTCACCTCGAGTGGCAGCCACAACACAAAAGCTTCCCCTCACTTCTCTTCCTCTTTCACCGAGTTAACTTTTAAACAACGGCTTCATCACACATTTACCGTAAAGGAAGATTATGATTTTATATTTGATTAAAACAACAAAAAAGACACAACCATAGACTGTAAATATTAATGGACGAAGCCTTAGTGATGTCACCCATCTGTTCCTGCACTGGGCTCTGAAGTCCCATCACGCTGGAAATGCTGTCTCAGCCTAACTTTCAGTCAACTTAACGACAGGCTGAGAGCTGGAGCTGAGGCGGATTTCAAGCCTCTTTACAAACCGAATGCCTGCTCAGCTATGCGCCTCTTTTTGAATAACTCTTATCCTTTATAAAATCAGACATGAGCTAATCAGACCTATTTCGTTTGTTTTTTTAAACCATTTAAACATGTTAATCTCTGCTGTGAAAAAAGACATTTTTAAATGGGTTTGTATCTGACTTATTGTGACTCTGGAGCCAGCCTCAAGTGGACACTTGTCAAACTACAGGATTTTGCACTTCCACATCGGCTTAATTTTTCAACAATGGAGTTTTCCACTTGGACACAACCAACTGAAGTTCAGCACCATGGACAGCACCATCTCCAGGAAGGCTGCAGGCAGTGCCGAGTCATTTCTACACCTGTATTTAGATCAGTAGTGCTCTGTGTATTATAATGT
>CM036540.1:3519586-3649586 GCA_020745685.1 Tautogolabrus adspersus
CCTCTTGATAAAGTTTCCCCTTACCTCTGAGCTCGAAATAATCCTCCTTAGATATATTTAACAGTTATAGTGAATTACAGATGCACCTTGCTAACCAATCTGAATTAACATGCCTTAACTAAAAGGACGCATTCACTGACCTTCCAGCTCCAGCTTCTTCACCAAATGGTCACCTCCTGCTAAAGAAAATAACAAGACGTTGACAGCAAATACTCCAAACCCGAGACTTCAATGCAAGCAGTCCACAAGCCAATGGATGATGTCCTGTTTGCTGCACTGAGAATGGCTTCAAAATGATCAGAAGTCAGATATGATAAAATAAATAGAATAATGATGAGCTCTAGTGGGGAAGACCGCACTGGAAAATGTCATGCATTGAGGGCTCTGAGATGGTTGAGAATCTAGCCTTACGTCCATTTTAGAACTGATTATAATATCATTATTATAATCACTTCTAAACTTCAACATGTGTTTTGTGTTTTCATAAATTATCTGGATTACATGCATGAACTCCTGTAAATGTTAAATACAAATTACCATACAAAAGCCAAACAGCAGCTTAACTTCCATAATCTCTGCTTTACTGTCTGCAGCAGAATCAGAGCAGCGTTATTTTCTTAAAGCAGTAAAACACCGGAGGAGGAGCTGATGAATGATTAAATGATTAATCAATTAGCAGACATTAAAATGGCATTTCTGAGCTTAACACTGCACTGATTGGCTAACATAATTTCCTGCTTTGTCAGGAGCATGATAGCTCATAAATATTGATCGGTTGTCGTGTGTGTGTGTGTGTGTGTGTGTGTGTGTGTGTAGGTGTTTGTGTGTGTGTGTGTGTTTATGGGAACAGAGCACAGTGCCTGGTCAGCAGTTTGAATGTCATCGTCGGATAGATCAACCAGAACAACCAAACTGAGGCCTTGAATTGAAATATTAAAAACATTAATGTTGACGACCACTTTAAGAGATTTGACCACAAGCTAAAAAAATCATTGAGTGAAATGAAAGTGTATTTCTGTCCAACGTACAGACTCTATGAAGAGAGTGTGGCAAATTGGAAGGGGGGGTTAGCAAACAACAGTTATAAAGCCTCTAACTAAGGTTAATTTAATCTTTCAGCACTGAATTATACAGTTAAGCAGATTTTGGTGTCCTAGGCAAGATTTCAGCCGTTGCCCCTTATATTGCAGCCAGTTTGACCATCAAAGACAATATTCATACACTTAAAGAAAAACTGGCATTCAGCTTTATATTTAAGAGAATTTCTTTATTTTAAAATAAAAAATACTTCTCAACAAACATGATTAAAATTGTAATAATTCTTATAAATAAATACAAAATAAAATGAATAAAAATACAAATAACTAGTGTAACAGAACAAACAAGCCGGTGCAGGGAGAAGAAGTGTTCACAGACGGCCCGGGGACAGCAGGGGATGGTTTTAAATGTTTTAAAATTTCATCTGGAGAGACAAGATGAGCATTTGTTAAACAATGGGCATTTTATAATGTAGTGTGAACAAAATATTATTTTCTCTTCAGAGCAGTTCAGAAACCTCAGCAGAGTTTTTCAGGTGAACCCAAACGTTTTCCTTACAACCAGACCTGCAGCATGCACACATATCTATCAGTGAAGACTTCTAACAACCAGACCTGCAGCATGCACACATATTTATCAGTGAGGACTTCTTACAACCAGACCTGCAGCATGCACACATATCTATCAGTGAGGACTTCTTACAACCAGACCTGGAGCATGCACACATATCTATCAGTGAAGACTTCTTACAACCAGACCTGCAGCATGCACACATATCTATCAGTGAGGACGTCTTACAACCAGACCTGCAGCATGCACACATATCTATCAGTGAGGACTTCTTACATCCAGACCTGCAGCATGCACACATATCTATCAGTGAGGACTTCTTATAACCAGACCTGCAGCATGCACACATATCTATCAGTGAAGACTTCTTACAACCAGACCTGCAGCATGCACACATATCTATCAGTGAGGACTTCTTACAACCAGACCTGCAGCATGCACACATATCTATCAGTGAGGACTTCTTACAACCAGACCTGCAGCATGCACACATATCTATCAGTGAGGACTTCTTACATCCGGACCTGCAGCATGCACACATATCTATCAGTGAGGACTTCTTACAACCAGACCTGCAGCATGCACACATATCTATCAGTGAGGACTTCTTACAACCAGACCTGCAGCATGCACACATATCTATCAGTGAGGACTTCTTACAACCAGACCTGCAGCATGCACACATATCTATCAGTGAGGACTTCTTACAACCAGACCTGCAGCATGCACACATATCTATCAGTGAGGACTTCTTACATCCGGACCTGCAGCATGCACACATATCTATCAGTGAGGACTTCTGTACAAAATACATTCATGCTCTTAGACATCAATACTCTAAAGGCAAGAGCTTAAAACTATTAATGACAACAGGAGGTGGAAAATAAACATTTTAATCGTCTAGGGTGAAAGCTAACTAAGTACACAAAGATGTCAATAAATATAGAAGTATGTTTTGTGACCCAAACAACATAATAAGAAGACGTGTATTTCTCACACTGGTTATTTCCTTAACCTGAATAATCTTTACCTAATGAAAGTACAGTGGAAATGTTAACTCGAGCTATTGATGAGAAATTAGTAAACACAGACGTTACTATCATCCATCCATAACAAGCTGGCTTAACTCCAACAGATACATCATTGATCCGTGCAGCAAGTTACCTCTGTGTCTTTTTCAGATTGTTCATCCTCTTCTTCTTCTTCGTCCCTGGGCTCCTGAGGGCTTTGTTTTTTTTACATTACGGTCTTTCATAAACGTGATATTAATCGGTACAGTCAGTGTCACTCACTTCTAATGAGTCACCTGCCCTCCTCCTCCACAATGAGCAGGTAACGAACAGGTAACGAGCAGCTGTGTTGTGATGCGCCGGGTCAAGCAGGAGGCATGAAAATAGAGCCTTTAGGCCTATGTGATGTTGTTGTGTGTTCATGGCTTCTTTTGTAGCATTAGTAAATAATAATATGAAAATGATATTAGATAAATAATATTTAGTGATATGTAAATGCATGTTTCCTTCTATTTCTTCTTCTTATCTTCAACTTGTCTTCCTCACTTATTTGGGGCGCCAGCGGCGCCCCTAGCATTTGCCTATACTGCCTATGCCACGGGCCAGCCCTGCAGTTAAGCAGCTAAACCAGACTTTCCCAACCTCAGGGTCTCATGAAATTCAAATGGGGTTGCCTGAAATTAGTATTTATTTATTAATAAACATCTATTGTATATAACAATATATTGAACACAGGCTACTGTGTGCCATAGCCAATGCCAGAACAAGAAACTTGCAGACTCTCTGTTTGTCAACATAACACAAAAACGATTACATAATTTAAAGCAAATTACTTTAGCAAAAAGCTGCATGTGTTTTGGATGTCTGGGGTTGCCAGAGTTTTGTGAAGTTGAAGTGGCGTCACGAGCAAGAAAAGTTCGGGAACCAATGAGCGGCTATAACTAGGTTTTGCGAGCGCAGACACCGAGACCTGCTTGTTATGCCAAAATAGAATAGTGGCCAAGTGGTGAAGTTCAGTAGCCTATAAGGCTAGCAGACAGCAAGCAGCTCCCTCCTGTCATTCAAGGCTATGCCACGCCCCATAACTTTATGGGAGAGGAGATGCACACCCCTAATGGATCATTGACTGTGTAAGTGTCCTTACTATATGATCAGACCTTAAAGGGATACTTCACCCATTTGCATTAAGCTTTGTATCAGTAGTAAACTTGTGTTTTTATTGAATGGTCTTGCATCCAGCCCTCATTTCCCCCTAAGATGAGAAATATCTGTAATTTCTTTTCTGAGAAGCTGCCTCCAATGACGCAAAAATCGTCATATTGCATCATTGGCGGCTGTTGTGGTTAGCAGGGGTGAAACTACATTGCTAGTTCCTCATGTTTTCGACCACTGAAGCTACAGACCTATCACAGATCAGTGGGCGGGGCTTCACTGCCAGAATCGAAACTTAACATCTGCCATCTTGCTTTAAGGCTATGCTACCAGGCTCTATGGAGAAATCTAATAACAGCCGACAATGGCGAAAAAAGTATGTTTCAACTTCAAACTGATATGGATGAAGGGGATTTTGAAGGTCTTGTGCTCGAATCGGATGTTCGTGGCTCTTTCTACGAGCCGCCCGCAATATTGCTGCCAGGGGCCTTCTGCATACAGACAGCGGCTGAACAGGGACCCTCAGCCGGGCTCAAGCTGGGTGTCTCTATGGATATAGCTCTTATGGACCGAGAATGACGAAAAACGTATGTTTCAACTTCAAACTGATATGACTGAAGGGGATTTTAAAGGTTTTGTGCTCGAATTGGATGTTCGTGGCTCTTTCTACGAGCCGCAATATAGCGGCGAGCTGGCTGCTGGTGCCGACAGGCAGGCTAGCTAGCCTAGCATGCTAGGTCCGCGGCTGTGAGAGGAAGAAGGAGCCGGGGCAGACTTGTGTTGTCGGTGCTGTGACTGTTTGCCTATGGACACAGACATAGAGTCTGTTTTCTGCCAGGAATTTCCAAGATGCCAATTCCTTCTGGAAGAAATCTCTGAATCAGTTGTGGAAACGGCTGTATTATTATTATTAATGTCCGCGAGTAATGCTGCATTCAGGTGCTGCTCGGGTGATCCAAGTTTCCGAGTTGGGAAGTCGTTCTTCCGACTTCCCAACTCGGAGAAATCTTATTGTCAAGTTATATTTAAGCAAAAAGTTGATGTACAATACGTGCATGAATAAAAAGTATGTTAACAAAACACAAAACCGACTTGAGCAGGTGTTTCATGTGCATTTTACAACTCGGAATCTCATTTTTCCGATACCACATGAATGCACCTCTCCTTCAGCGGGAGTGTTCTGCGGTGCTGTGCATTCTGGGAGTTGTTGTCTTTGCCGAGAAAAGGCAAAAAGACACTTTTTGCCTTTAATTTGGTCAAGAAGGCACCAATTTCAAAATTTATTTCACATTTCTACTACATATATGACCCAATTTCACTACAGATTCATGTTTCAACGGGTGAAGTATCCCTTTAAGGAAACATGCTGGCTTCTCTGACAGCTTCTCTGCAGCGATGGAAGCGGGCAAGAGAACTGGTTCAGATAGAAGTGATTGTACCCGACCTAAAAAGCCTCTGCATGTTTCTAATAAGCTCCACGAGCAGAAACGTGCTCAAACTAGGATCAATATTGGAGATGCTATTGAAAAATGGAGAGAGGTTAGAACGCAGAAAGGTTTACAGACCGATGCAGAGCTGGCTAAACACTGAAGCTTCAGTGTCCACCACATGGCAACCTGCGTTAGCATCCACTCTAGAGAGGAGGGGGCTACAACCTGCCTGTCAGTCAATTCTGACACGCCGTTTACTACGCATATTTATGCAAAACTTTGATTAATACCAGCGAGTTTTATAAAAATTTACCCATGTGCAGTTTTTACAAATAAAAAAAGAGCCAAAAACTGTTTTTTTTAACCAGGCTGTAAATATTTGTTTTCTGCTGTAAAAGCAGACATGTAAATGGGCATTCCTTTGACTGGGTTGACTGTGACTCAAACTGCTTAAGACCCACACACACAAATACACATATGCCGATCACTGAGCTGTGACTTCCACCAATAAAAACTCATTTGGCCTGACCGCCTCAGCTTAACCTCTGGGTTCACCAAAATGACCTCCAGTGAGGTGTGGGGGGGGGGGGGGGGTAAGGGTTAAGTTATCTGTCTGTCATTTAAAATATATCTATCCAACCTTCAGTCCATCCTCCTCCTGCTCTCCTCTCCAGATTCAACTGAAAGAATGAGATCATGTTTAAAATTTAAAATTATAGAATATTTTATTTATCCTCAAAATCCCAACAGAAGGTCTTGTTAAGACCACTCACAGTAGAAAACATTCCCAGACTCTTTGTTTGGTTTGGGTTTGAAACATGGGGAGATACTTGTGTCTTTGGGTAAAATAGATAATATTTGTTTTAGTTTGTCGACTTCGGGCAGAGGCTTAGATCTTTGCAGCTCAGATGCAAACTGTGAGGATCCGCTGTGTCGACAGGACCTGCTTCACCGATGTTACGTGGTGCGTTTGGAATGCATTTAGCCTGGCTATGCAGTGACTGACAGAGACAGTCTGGACCTTACTAAAAAGTACTGGATCCCCACGGAGTGCTACTGAGGGGCTGATGTTGTATATGCAGAGATAATATCATTAATTCAGAAAAAAATGATTGCAATGCACCCCTGAGTGTCGCCCACTGGTGTTTCTGCAGGTATTAGTTGTGTGCATTGGCTGTTCATAAAGTGAATCACGTGTTTCTATCCAAAACACATTATTTTTTTGGTTTTTGCCTTTAATGAAAGGACAGCTGAAGATGGACAGGCTCTGGCAATGTGAGGAGGAGAGTGGGGGACGACCTGCAGAAAACAAGTTCAGGATCAGGAGTCAAACCTGCGACCAGTGTGATGAGGACTGCAGCCTCAGTATCTGTGGCGCCTGCTCTACCAAGTGAACACACATTTAAGTTAAAACGCCACAGAACTCTCGGGTGTTATTGTTCGTTATGTTTTCTCTTTTCTGATCTCTGCTGTTTATAAGAAAGTTAAATGTGTGTTTTGTTCAATACTGCAGCTCTTCCACACTACCTCCACTGCGTAAACTCTGTTTGCACTCGTCACAGAGATATTTTGGCTTCACCTTTGTCCAACAAGAGGTGGATGAGGTTCGCTGTCCATTTGTGAGTTTATGCTTCTAATCTGGAACACGGCAGAATGACACCAGAGCAGGTACTAAGAATGAGGTTGGAAGACTATTATGCCCATTGCTGGATGAGGTTACTCATTTAAAATAGTTTTTCAGACAACAACAAAGCTCCCTAACACAGAGGAATACGTTTTTCTTTTCCTTTAACGAAAGATTCTCATCTTTCAGTGATTGGTTTATAACTCTCATGCAGCGCTACTATACTCTCTCTCTCGGTCTTTCCAGTTTTTAAGTAAAATTGTGGATGATGAAAGTGTACAAAATAAGGTAAGAGGAAGACACATTGAGAGAGACAGGGAGAGGGAGAGAGAGAGACGGGCAGACAGTGGAGTTTAATGATTCCAGATGAGCTGAGTGGTCCGCCTGACAACTGAAATGAACAGGAATCAATAGTGAGAGCGTCTGTCTGCAGCAGATAAGACACACACACACAATGTTGACTATTAAAGACGACAGCTTGAGATATTACACTATTAGTTATGCTATTTTTAATCAGCTATCATATTTAATTAATTCTTCAGGTCAGATGCTATCGCAGTGTCTAACTGTGGGTGTGTGTGTGTGTCTGTGTGGGAGGGAGGGGAGCTGCGTGAGTGTGTGTGGGTCAAGTGTGTGTGTGTGGAGGATGGGGGGACTATTACTGCTGTAATGGGGAAGAGGAGGGCTAATCTAAAATATAAAAGCTTGAAGAGACACTAAATAGAAAAACAGGAGGGACGGAGGAAGGACAGAGAGAGACTGATGAATGAAGGAGGAGACCGGAAATGATGTGCTTTTTATAATCATAACAAAAAGGGTAATAGTGATATTTGAACAGTGACATTTATGTACACATGTCAGCTTTGTGTCTGCGTTCAAATATTTCACTTTAGTACATTCTTAAAGCTTCATTCTGTGTCGAGCATCAGAATTGAATATTGCTTGTGTGACCCTTTAGCTCAAATCATGGATGTAAATTAGCCTTCTTGCTAACTCCAGCATGCTTACTCCTTCGACAGTTTTTTTAATCTATTTTCAACTCATGGGTTTTGTGTATAAAATGAAATATATGTTTAGTATGAGTGACACAGAGGTCTTAACAAAGTAATGAAATGCCATATTGTAAAATAAGAGTCTTGCACATGGAATCAATATTTCCCTAAAAAAGTTCATGCTAATATTTACACATGTGATTAAAAAAAACAAAAAGGAAAGAATGATTCATTTATTTAATAAATCATACACATTTAATATTTATAGCTTCTGTGTTGCATTATTGCACAATAGAATATAAATGGACAGTTTTGTTTGCAATAATAAAAAGGAAACCTACTTCACCTCATCAAACATCCTTACTGTATGTGTCAATGTACGCACTTTAGTGTATTTCATATCATTTGTTTACTTTTTCATCCTTTCGTCCTCGTTGTTTTCTCGATCATTTTCGCAAACTTGTAAAAAGAAAACATTTGTTGTGCATCATTGTTTATTCAGGAATGAAGGCTTTCTCACTATTACACATTTTAAATACTGGATTGAGACCTGAGCGTAATGTTCGTGCTTTCACACCATTTGGATGACGTCAGATAAAGTTGAAACAGCTATCAGCTCTCACATGAATTCAGGGCCAGATTTTGTCACGATATGTAAAAAACAAGGAAGTCGACCCAAGCGCAGACTTACAAAAATACATACTTGTTAAGCAAAAGATCCAAAAGACAAACAGAGACTTACTGTGTAGAAGTCCAGGTTTAAAAAAAAAAAAAAAAAACAGGTTCAATGATGAGTCCAACAGGGAGCCCATGAGGAGAAGTTTCTGACGTACAACGACTTGACACAGAAGAGAATGAACACAGAGCCTAAAAGACATGAGGTCAACAAAGCAATGTGTGACGGACAAGACTGATGAGGTCAATCAGGAAAAACATACAAGGACAGGAAGTAAAAGTAGATATGAAACACTGGGGTAAAACAGGAAACGTTTGAAGAGCAACAGAGAACTCAGGGATAAAACAGTAACAACAAACACAAGGGAAGGAAAAGAGAAGATAAAACTGGAAGTAATATCAGATCAATAAAAACACAAAACTAAACCAGAGACAACTGAACTGTTAAAGAAAACCTGCTTTTTGATTTTATTTTGGATTCGGTAGAAACTTGTTACAAAAAAGGTATCATGAATACAAAGCAAATAGGGGATAACAATAATAATAATAATAATAATAATAGAAATGATAATGCAAAGTGCATTGAACAAACATGAGGTGTAAAAACATAGCAGAGAGGTGGAGGAGAGAGCAGCAGAGGTTGGAGCAGATGAAGGTTTTGGCTGTGATGTGAAGCGTCGTCGTCGTGGTCGCCACCTCTCTGACCAGAGTGAGATCAGCTCCAGCTGCTAATTATAGTAATTATGATTCATTACTGCCTGAGATTAATTTAATAAAGAGGAGGCTGAGCAGAGCTCGTTAACCTTCATTAGAATAATTATAGACACGAGACGCACACACACACACACACACACACACACACACACACACACACACACACACACACACACACACACACTGACGGGCGAGAGAGAGAGAGAGACTTTGGAGAGTTCCAACTGTGTCTGCTGGCACAGACTGTGGGAACTCTGTGTGTGTGTGTGTGTGTGTGTGTGTGTGTGTGTGTGTGTGTGTGTGTGTGTGTGTGTGTGTGTGTGTGTGTGTGTGTGTGTGTGTGTGTGTTATCAGTTCAGATGAAGGAGCAAGTGTCCTCTTAATTGAAAAAAGAACAATAAAAAATAAAGGCAGCAAAGTGAGAATATTTTGCAGAATCCCGCTCAGGGTCCAAATTTTTATACCTCAATATAAAACAAGTAAAAATCAAATGATATCGATATCTGTTTGGATACCACGGCAACAGAAAAAGAAGTACTCTTCATCCAATATTGGGTAATTATTTCTTTTTAATCATCCAGGTAGAGCTGAAGGCTCTGGACCCCATGGTGGTCAGGCAGGCGGGCAGGTGGTGCAGAGGAGCGAGGTTATGGACGGCCCTATGTGTGACGAGCAGAGTCTTAAAGTCGATACGATATTTAAACAGGAGAAAATGAAGCTGCTGAAGGGCAGGAGTGATGTGATTAATGGAGGGAGGTTCTGGAGATGATGCGAGCAGCAGAGATCTGGACCAGTTGAAGTTTGTGGATGGACTTGAGAGGGAGACCAAAGAGGAGGGAGGTGCAGTAATCAATGCAGGATGTAACCAGGCTGTGAATGAGAACAGCGGTACTTCTGGGTGTGAGAGAGGTGAGGAGGGGATTAATGTTTATATGTGATTTCTGTATCTTGAATTATATTGTCTGGTGAGTCTTAGTGTTAGACTACTTCTGTTTCTGATCATTCTTAATGTTATAATACTGCTGATATTATCGCTGTGTAGCTTCTCCATTTCTGGAGATAAAAGTCAAATATATTAACATTTTATTTCTCTGACTCTACAGTACATTTGGTTGGTCTAAACAGCACAAAAATAAAAGACAAAACTCTAACTGTTTCCTCGTGCTTTCACAGGTAAAGTAATAAAGAGTTAAAGTGCATCTTTTGAAGGAAGAGGTTGTTATATTTTTAATTTCACTTCGTTAACCTGGGATTTATTTAGAGGAGGCTACATCTTTGACTTCATTTGCAGAAAACACAAAAATCTAAATCATCATAATAGTTTATGCTCTTCATATTCCCACGGCTGATTTTCCGTCCTCTTCTTCTCTGTTCATTGTTCTTGTAGCAGTGTCAGTGCTTTATCGTTTTCCTCCGCCGTAGTTAAAATGCTAATATTTTCCAAGGTGACTAAGCTGCTATTATGTTTAATATAGTTAATATATTGACTGTTTTAAAATAAAGCCATAAAGCCTCCTGGCGGAAGCAGGAAGTAGATCAAAAGGACTCCAGTAATGGTTTCAGCTCTCTGATTGGCTAATCATGTCTCATTGTTTCAGCCATTATTTTGCTCAACTTTTAATTTCTTCCTCCCAAGGATCATTGAGCAAGGCAATTACATGGAGCTGACCTTGTGTATTAGGGGGCCGGGGAGGAGGACAGGAAAGATGTCCCAGCACCTCTCCCTCTCTCTCCCTCTCTCTCTCTAGCTCTCTTTTTTTTATTCCTACCACAACAATATAAAAAGTGTGGCGTCAGAGCCTTCATCACTATTCCTCTTTCCTTCTCCGTGACTGAAAATGAGAGTCAACGGAATATTAAGTCCCTAGCATTTGAATAAACACGTCGTGTGTTAAATCAAAATCCAATTCTGTGGTCTATTATTTTCTGGCATAGTAATGACTGCCAAGGATTAGGAATCAATATTTCACTGCAGCGGGGACATTACAGGCTTTATTCAGGCCGTAATTGAGTTTTGAGGAGAGGCCCTGCCCTGGAATCTGCATTAAAGATAAGGGCTCCTTTCATGAGGATGCACAAGTGAAGCTGGAGCGAGGCGACACATTACACATCAGCTACACATCAATTACAGCGTGCACCAGTTAACCTTGCTACACACTGTAACTCTGCTACACTCTAGTTAACACTAATTCTAGCTATCATAACTTATAACTGACTGTTGTTAACCACCTTCATCTGCTGCATACAGGTGAATATTTCATCTGCTTATCTAACATTTTGCTCCTTTGTAAAGAAAAGAGGATCTGATGTGGATTATTCTGTTAAACTGATAGAGCCAACACAAGCTCTGTGGCTGTCAAAACTTACAACAGACTATTATCAATTGGCTATCTACAAAAGGCCAGAGATGAACTTGCTAATTAAACTTGTGTTTGCCTACACAAAAACCAGCTGCATCATAAATTGTTACTTGAGGATACCTCTAGAGGGCACACCAGAGAGCTCAGGCTATATGCAACTACCTGACGTGCAGGATGTAAGTTGTAGACATGGTGACACTCAAGGAGGTTAATTCTGGGGATAATTCTGAGATTCTATCGTAATATTAACAACAATAATCAATAATCAATAATAACATCAGATCAGCTCAGGCGACTGATGACCAGTGAACAAACTCACCGTCTGCACCATCTGTACAGTGGACAGACATAACGGTCCTGGTGTTGCGGTTTAACAAGTGACCCTCTTAACTGGTGACCTTTAGCTGAGTGCGTATAGATGTCATAGGTAACTTTGAAAACTGAAAGAGTCCTCACGAATCAGTCTTTGTTTAGTCTTCATAGTAATTTCAAAATAAACTCATCATATATGTATTTAGCAAAAAAATAAATACATTCAAATGTAGCCATGGAAGCATTTACCTGAAAGTCGCCAGTTTACAGGGTTACTTGTTGAACCGAATCACCAATCTTGTTTCAAATTACGTTTTGCAGGTTTTAACGTCGACTTCTAATTAGAACTTCTGTCCCAGATATTTTGACAGACGTGTTTGTGGCTATGCAGTGATGATGACACATCATACATGTAGATAATCGAGGACTAAACTTTCTGCCATTGTTGTGTTTTGGGGGGCTGTGTCTGAAATCACATACTAACTGCCTAACTGCATACTGCATTAACAGGCAAAGCAGGAAACTGCATCGGGCCGCTTCAGGCCAGTTAGGGGCCACGAGGGCTAACAAACTTTAAACCACAGCAGTGGCTCAAAATGTGCACATTTTACAATGACAATATAGGAAACCTCCCTAAGGGAGCCCCATCTGACAGATAAGGAATCAAGTGAAAATCAGTGAAAAGAGAGAGGAATAAGGAAGCAAGACATTGGTAAGTGGAGCATATACTTTTGATTAATTATAATAGTATGACCCCTGATAGTCTAGCCTTAACAATGAGGTAGACATTTCAAAAACATTTGCTTGCATAACATTGATGGTGTTTGTTCTCTGAAAATTAAGGTTAGATAAATTAGCTAGCAGCCTGGTGTGTCAAGCTCTGCTGGCCTAGACCAGATTGGCTGCAGGAGTCAGAGTCGAGACACCAGCAGTGGACAGGAAGAACAAGATTATACATGACTACAAGTCTGAGTCGTCTTTAAGAACTGTTTCAGTTTGAGTTTAAAATGACTCCAGTCTGGTTCAAGTTTGAGCTATGCAGGTCAAGAGTTCCACATCTTTAAACATAATGGTTATGAACGCTGGTTGAAGCTAAGGGGCCCCTGTGAATTTTTGTCTATCAGCCCCAACTTACTCTAGAATTTGGCATAATGTTTGTGGTAAAACAAAAGGTAAAGGGTGCTGATATAGGATAACATCAAATGCACCCAAATTCTTACATATTTTGTAAGACCAATAGGATTATTCTTGACATCCTGTTTCCACATTTTTTAACCATCAATGTTCAGTGTTTAAAGTTGAAGAACCTTATATTTGGAAGGTTAATGTAAAAAAAAAGTATCCAGTTCAATCATAGCAGACATGTAAATGTTTTGATTTTATTCATAGTTTTATACTGAAATATAATTTACATTTATTTAAAATCGTAGTATTGTTGAATTAAAGACTACGTGTGTAGGCGTAAAGAGACATGCGTTGTTGTATTGAGAAAATCAACTAATCACTGAAATGATCCCATCACGAGGGCGTGCGCTTCCAGCTCTTTTCTTTTATACTTCATTACCTGACTTTTCGTCAACCTGCAAAATGGTAACATTTAACTACCAAACATATCAGCATCAGAAGGTCTGTGTGCCTGATAGTGGACCATGAAATGAGAAGAGAAGGCGCGCTCTATGTCTCTGTTTCTGCTGGTGCTCGGACAGCAAACCGTCCCGGACCGCACCTCATCGCACCGCTCCGCGCGCGCATCAAGAGGTAATTGACTATTAGGGGAAGTGGGATTAATTTGTAGCCAATTACAACCGCAAGAGTTGAATAGGAATGCATAAATAGGGAGGGAAAGGGCACACACACTCTCAACAACACACACACACACACACACACACACAAGGACAAATGTGAGCATGTGCGGAGGGCGGATAAAAACCAAAAAAGGTGTTGAAAGCGGCACGAGCTGAAGGAGAGAGAGAGACTGAGAGATAGAGTGTATTCACTTAACTAATGAGGAGAGAGGTAGAGCTGGTTTAAACTATCGAAGAGATAGATCCGCGTCAGTCCCGCCTCCAACTCCTGTCAGGCTTTCCAGAGCGCGCGCAGACCGGTGACCAGACAGAGCGCGCGAGGCTGCAGGTCGGAACGCCGAGCACTGTTGATGTGTGCGTGCCAACACGGGATAACGGCGCCGTACGAGACATACAGACGTTAGATCAACGGAGACGTTGTGTTGCCGCCGCGGTGGATGCGGAGGATGAAGGAAAAAGATCCGGAAAGGAAACCACAGAAAGAAGTTTAACTTTGATACGGGACCGGTAATCCAATCTCATCCGGTCAGACTTTAACGTAGGCTATGGAAACTTTAACGGGTTGAAGACATCAGCTCACACTGGATGTTGATGGGACTCATGACTGTTAAAAACATTCAACAACTCATTTAAAACGGTCTGAATTTAGTTTTCACAGCTCCCGTTTTAAAAAAAAAAAAACCCGGATTCTTAATTCAGCCTATGGGAAAGGGAGAGTAAAGGGATGAACCGGGACAGAGCGGTACCGGGGAACGGAGCAGACGGGGTCCAGACTGTTATTAACCGGGACAGAACCGTAGCAGGGCCCGTCGTTGCGGACGCGGTCCATCCCGTGATGAGCCGGGACAGAGTGGCGCCGGCTCCGGGAGGAGGAGAGGGGCTCCAGACGGTGGTGGGCCCGGACAGCCAGGACATCCTGGACGGAGGTGCAGTCGGGGAGAAGCGTCTCTTCTCCAACGCTTTGGCGGGAGGACGTGATGCTCAGGCCGGGGAGAACCACTCGGAGCCTCCGCCGACGAACCCGGTTTTAGCACCGCCACAGCAGGTAGGCTTGATACACGAAACTTTATGTTGGTTTCACGTGTATGTAGGTGTAACAGCAGATTGTGAAACAGAGCGCGGAAATACGCTAAATATTGATCAAAAATACATTTTGCAGGACTGAATTGTGATCAAATGTAGCAAAAAAGTAAGAAAGCAAAGTGCGTAAATATGGCCAACACCAGTAGCTGAACACAAAATATTCATAAATATAAATAAAGGTCCATATTAAGGGTGTTATGTGTTAGTCTATCTGTTTCTGATAACAATTGGATGTTATTTCGATTTGTTCCCTCATGTGTTGACTTGTTGTTTCTGTCCGATCAGTGCAGCCAGATGGGGCCTTAATTAAGATGTAGCAGTAAAATGAACAGCCAATTTGCTGCAGTAATGCTATGGGAAACAATAAACATAAACTATTAAGATATCATCGAATGCGTTTCTATAAAAGCTCAGAGGGAAATAAATCATTAGCGTTTCTTCGCGCTTGAATCGATTAAAAAAAACTTAAAACATGAACATTTTACAATTTCAGAATTAACCAGCCTAATTAAATGCGTATGTCCGCATCAGAATTATAGAACATATTTTTTTTTTTTAATTAAATATGTAGGCCTAGTATTACTTTAATAAACATTTTTTAAATTAAACAAAGGAGGCTCCCTTCCTCATATTACATATAATCGTATGACCCGGGTTTATAATAAGGTCTAGAGTATCTTAAATAAAAGATTATTCCTCTTCATCTCAGCTCTGATCCTGCAGTATTTTGTGATTATATTCTTATCATCATGATGTTAATAGGCCCCTGGGTGCTGCCCGCGTGCTCCCTCGGATTATTTAAAGGGGGAATTAAAATATTATTAATGTGGGATTATTCATGTCGACATGCTGCAGACTGGCCTCATTAATACATGAACGATCCTAATCAGGATGTAGTGCAGCAGGTGAAGCCTGCACGCTGAGCCTCTGCTACACCTTTATCTGCTTCTTACGAACAGCCTTTGCACATGCACATAAATCTTATAATAAAAGTAATACACATTTAAAGTTCACACCTGTATTATAGAATAAAGTGTGCGCAAGCAGGGTCTAAATGAAATGTGCATTTACGGAAATTATAATGAAATGCCTTGATGATATACCAATATGTGGCTTTATATATTTTACGTGACATTAAAATAAAAGTTTTCTTCCTTTTTTGGGGTTTTTATGCCTCTTTCGACACGTGACCTGCTATAAATAAAAACGGGATTGATTGGTTTGCCTGCTGATAGCCTATTGACCGCTACATATTGAATTCAGGGAATCTCGTTGATTTGTGTTCATGTTGTGGCTGTTTGCTTTCTAAACACACTTTACAGGAGGTTTTACAGGCTGTGCCTTCAGGTCATCGTTTCCTTCTTTAATTTCATCACAGATATGGACGCGGATTAAATATTTCCAGCACTGTTACATTAAATAAAACATTTTATATTTATAAAATCATTATAGGCTATAGGCCTCTAATTAATGGCTAAAATAATATAAGAAGGTGTTACAAAATAAAAACACGAATTTTCAGAACTTAAAAAAAGGGAAAAACACCTCATTTAATCATGCAGGATCTTTTTTATTCTGAAAATAAAATAAAATAATACTGAAAATATAGCGTCAAATAGTCCTACTGCGCATGAATAATTCCTATGCGTCGTTTTTCAGGGCCCCACCGGGCACCGGACCACCTCCTTCTCCGTGCTGGACATCCTGGACCCGAACAAGTTCACGAGCAACCGGCGGCTCCAGCAGCAGCAGCACGCGAGCCAGCGAGGAGAGCGCGAACCGAGCGCGTACGGAGCGGAGAACCGGAGAGGAGGAGGAGGGACCGGGGAGCGCGAGCCCAGCCTGGAGCCCAGTAAAGGGTGCTACGGAGCGGAGGACTACCCAAGCAGTAAGTCCGAGTTCACACCGAGTTCATTCTTAAAGCTCGTTGTTTGTTTGTTTGTCTCCCTCCACTGCGCATGTGTCTGCATTCTGTCGAAATGTGTTAAATGTCAGATTATACTTGCTTTGATTCAGCCTTTTAAATTGATTTCACTAAATCTCATTATGTTTTATTTTGTTTAAGGACATCATTTAGAGGATGTTTGTTTGTTTGTTCTTCAGCACCACATTCAGAGAAATTGTGGATTTTAGAGCTGCTTTTTTTTGGCTCTTTTTACTACTTATAAGGCGAATTTTTCTTGATTTTTCTAACTGTGGTTCAAGTTTGTTTCATTTGATTCTTGTCGATTTAAACTATTTCTCTTCTGTTCTCCGTGATTATCCGCTGAAATATCAGTTTGGTATCTTATCTCTGTGTCCATGTGTCTATTTAGGCTACGGTCATATTTATCTAAATCCTAAATCACTCGGGTCAGAAAAAACAAAACGTTTTATTTCAGACCAAATTAAAGAATATTATCATGGAGAATCAGGCCTGTGCATGTACAAAAAACGCGTCTCTTTTTTTTTTTGATTAACAGCGATCATGAGTCATGACGTCATACTGAGATTTTAATCAGACTCATTTTTAATCATCAGATATCGTAATAAAGTTTAAAAGCTGCCGCATGTTTCCTTTAATTGACGCTCATTAGAAGCAATGCGTGAGGTGTGTGTGTGTGTGTGTGTGTGTGTGTGTGTGTGTGTGTGTGTGTGTGTGTGTGTGTGTTTACTCTGTTTCATGTGATCCTCTTGTTCTTTTCTTGTCTTCATCATTTAGTTTTCTTGTTTCACTTTGTGTTTAAATGCCCTTTTTGTTTCTCCTCCTCTTTTCTAATCTCAAGTCTTTAGATTTCTTTCTTGCTTCTTTTCGTGTTTGGTTGCCTGCTTATGAAACTCTGAACTGAAATTTGAAAAAATAAATGTTTTTGTGTTTATTGTTACCATTTAAAACCACATGGTTTGTTCATAACCAAACTGAAATTCAGTCTTCAACATTTAATGATTTAACCAGAAGAAAAAGACAAATAACATAGAACATAAAATAATGAGGAAGAATCACTGAATGTTTCTGTAGCACTGAACATGATAAACACTTCATTTAATATTTAACTTATTTGAAAGGTCCGACCATTTGCCCAAAACATTTTAACTAAAGGTCTGTATTTGTGGGCCGTTCAGTTTGAAATGTTGTCACTTAAATGTATAAATGAAGTTTTTGTTCATTATTGATGTATTTGCTGATAACAGCCAAACATCGTCGAACAAAAGCTCACATGAGGAAAGTGGTTGTTCAAAAATGATATGATTTACATTTTTAGATTATATTATTATAATTATTGATTATATCAGCCCTGACTTTCATTACAACATTCTGTATTATTGTTAGCAATTTAATAAATATTCAGGCACATTTAAAACAAACAATGAATTCATTCTCAACACTTCAAAACATGTTTTCTTTGTGTGTTCATCTGATTTCTTTTCAATTCAAGCTGAACCTTTTGATTGTTATTATTTAATTCTGCAGGCCAATCAGAGCACAACGTTTAAATTTGATAAAATCATATTTGAGCCGAGCTCACTGTGGATCAAAAAGATCAAGAACGATGCTTTCGTTCTTATAGATTTGTCATGGCTGTTTGAATGCTTGTGTTATATTCGTAGGATGATTTAAATGTACTTTTAATTTCATTTTTTTGGTTTGATTTCAGGCATTTGCAGCATTGTGAGAAACAAAACGGCCTCAGTGGTCCTGAAATGAATTTTCTGTTGTTGAATCTTTCATCGTCTGTTAAATTAATGTATTTGTTTGTTGATTTAATCTTTTCTTTGGCTTAATCTTAAACGACAAATTCAACTAAAACGATCAGAGTGTCAATGTGTGGTACAGATACAACACGATAACATGAAAAAAAACAGATGGAGACTCTGTTTATATTTTCTTTGGGGCCCTTCGGTGCAATGATTCCCAAACTGTGGTCCGTGTCCCACTGGTGGTACACAAGAGCCTTTGAGAAAGGCCTGAACAGGATGTCTGAAAAGTCCTGGTCCTAAACGCTACACCAAATTATTATCCAATTCAATTGTATTACAGTAAATAAATTATTATGATTATTATTATAAAACTGCAGTGGTGTAAAAATTGTGAATAATTATTAAAATACTGAAGAAATGAAATCTCCCTGTGCTTAGCAAATCTGGTGGATGATAAATCGTGACAAGAAAAACAAGAATTATTTATTTGATTAAAGGTGCACTATGGAGATCTGGTGTTGAAAGCTGAAAGTAGGAGAAGTGAAAAAATTCTATGCTTTATTTTCTGAACTAAATACACAAACTTGATTCAAAGGAAAAATGTGTCCCTGAACGAAAAGCTACCAGGAGAGTTACGGTTTCACTGCTGCGGCCCCCCACCATAACTTCTCACGTAGCATTTCATCTTCAAACAGTGTTACAGGGACCAAATGTTCCTCTGAGGACAGTTTGTGTATAGAGTTATGAACATAAACCACAGAATCTGTACACTTCTCCAACTTTCACACTTAGTGCACTACATCACTACATAGTGCACCTTTAAAGTAGAATAAATACAATGATGGATATTTGACAAGATCCAAACATTCAGTCAAACTTAGCCTTTTATTATCATAATTATTATTTTCTGATAATAATAATTAGTATATTATTATTATTATTATTATAGGTGCTTAAGTTTGGGGATCTCTGCTGTGATTGGTTCCTTCCTGCAGAGTAAAGTAAAAAAATGTATATATTTTATCCGCTGTTTAATTTTACAATTCAACATTTAATCAGAGAATCTCCAGACGTTTTCTGATAAAAACTCAGAGACAGATATTCTCCCTGAAAACTTTGACTGAGGGTCGGATACATTTTAGTATTTTGTATTTATTTTTTCATTTGGGAAGCGAGTAAATGTTCTCGTTAATTTCACAGATTATTTTTAAGTTAATAATCATTCTGTGTTGTTTACTGTAAGTGTCTTGAGAAGTGCATTTTTAATCACCACATTCTGTGAGTTCAGCGTTGTCCTTGAAGTTGCTGTCTTGAACTCTATACAACACAAAAATGGGGGTTGCAGTCGTGCACACCTTGGGTTCCTTCTGCAGCCTCAAGCCCCCTGAACATTTTAAGATTAACATTTCAAATCAATGCAAAATAATTTGCAGTCATATTAGCAACGTAACGCATCCTGAGGCCCAGACTCACAGAGAGGCCCTTAAGTGTTTAGATGGTTTTCGTTAATATTCTGCAAAAATGGTGCATATTGTATTTGTATGTTAAATCTAAACCACAAACTAACTGATACAGCATCAACTTGTGTACAGATACTTTCAAGGTTCCTTGGTTAATGGAGCTCTGTGCTTAAATGGGGATTCCTGCATAGTTAACAGTTTACACTTCTAACACAAGGTCTTTTTATGTTGAGACAGACTGATAAATCGATAAGCTGAGTATCGGCTGATATCAGCGTTTCACAGATGAATCAGAAATTTTATTTGTGAATTGTTGTCTGATATTCTCCAAGGGGAAACATTTTTATAGAACAGACAGAGAAAACAGTGCTTAGGGTGATTTAGAAATGATATACTGTAATTACACCACCAGCAGTGGGCAAAAACAATCTCCCTGTCAATTGTTTTAGATTAAAGGCTGGTAGGAAAAAAATCTGTGTAAAGTCATGGTGAAAAATCTCTCTTTTTGCAACCACACATGCAGCTCACCCTAAAAACTTCTGGAAAATGTACAGAAATGGGCCTCGCGTTAGTTCAGGCAGGCCACGGAGTCACGCTCTATTATTGTGCCAGAGTTCGCGTCAGCTGATCTCACACAAGCCTCATCAGCTGATGGCCAGCTGATCTGCTGAAAGCATCTTATTGGCCAAATAGTTCTCATGCCGCCTTATTTAAACTGCTCTAGCCTGCCTATGCTTCTCTGCTCCCTCTGCATGACACATTTGCAAGCGCATTTGCATCCCTCCTCCTCCATTTATGCTATTCTGACTTAATTAATGTCGTGCTTGTCATTGATGCTTGCTCTGGGGGGGGTTTGCTGCTTATCTTCCTGCCTTATAGCTTTCCTTGTATGCACGGGAAGGGCAGGAATGTGTGCAGTTCCTGCCTAATGCTTTCCACGTAAGCACGTGGAAGGGCAGGGAGATCCCTCACAGAGCCATACCGCCAAATATAAATAATTGCGTCAAAGTATCCATTTTGTCAAATGGGTCCTGACTGAATTGGTCTTTAAGGTCAAATATTATACGAAATCCACTACACCATGTTTTTCTAACACTAATATGTGTCCCTGGTCTGTCTGCAAACCCCCAAATTATGAGAAAAGTCCATCCTCTCAGTCTTTTGCCTGCTCCACTCCCTTCATGACATCACAAAGGGCAGTAACCCCTCCCCCAGGTGGCTGACACTCCCACAGCTAGGTGTTTGTTCTGCCCTCTGAGTCTGCCTTCTCACTGTAAACAATAGTGCATGAAGCGAGAAAGCCCAAGCCACCCAAGCCCTTCCAGAGAGGGCCGTGGTCAGACACAGCTCATTTACATTTAAAGCTACAGACACAGAAACAGCCTGTTCTGAGCAGGGCTGAAATAGAGGGGTTTATAGACATGATCAAATACAGAGTGGATTTAGAACAAGAAACTTCACACACATGTTTTGGGGAGCTGAGACTAATTTAAAATGGTTGAAAAGGAGAATAATATGTGACTTTTAAATCCCATGTTGTTCGGGCTTTAAGTGCATGTAATATGTAGTTGTCAGGAGGTACTATAAAAAATGGAGCACTGCAGAGTGTAAATATTAAAACATCTTAAAAAGCTATTAAAATCTGAGAGTATGACATATTTTATTTTGACATTTTCTCTGCTTCATGTGTTTTCCAGAGGAAAGCTTCGTGTACAGAAGTCCAGACGAGGATGATTACCACAGATCTGGGAGTCCGGACTCAGAGGCTCCAGATGGGCCGTACAGCAGTGAGGAGAGCAGCTCGGCTCTGCCCTCTAACGAAGACAGAGATCTGAACCAACACCAGGACCCCGGCAGAGACACAGCGAGTCCTGGGGGAGGATCCACAGGCCAGATCTCCAACGTCCAGAACAACGGGGGTCAAAATGCGCAGGGCAAGCCCAAGAGGAAGCGCTCTGGCTCGGACTCCAAGTCGGGGAAGCCCCGCAGAGCCCGGACTGCCTTCACCTACGAGCAGCTGGTGGCGCTGGAGAACAAGTTTAAGTCGACGCGGTACCTGTCGGTGTGCGAGCGGCTCAACCTGGCGCTGTCGCTCTCCCTCACCGAGACACAGGTCAAGATCTGGTTCCAGAATCGCCGCACTAAGTGGAAGAAACAAAATCCTGGAGCAGACACCTCGGCCCCCACTGGCGCCGGAGGGGGAGGGACGGGAGGAGGAGGTGGAGGCCTTGGTGGTCTCAGCCCGCTCAGCCCCTCCCCACCCATCAGCGGGCATTTGGCGATGCACGCAGGCTATGCCGGACACCATCACCCTCCCACCGGCAGCCTGGTCCAGCTGCCGTTTCTCACCGCCAGCCATGTCCTGTCACCGTTCATGTTGGGGACACAGGGCTACGCCACCCCCGCCTTCTACAGCACACACCTGTAGACCCCAACACACACACACATACACACTGATGTGTTACGCTGTTTGAATGGACTGCGGTTCAGCAGACAGACTGTCGGCGCTCGTCTCTTTTTACTACAAACATTTGAAGGCTTTAATTTGATGCATTATTTTGATTGAATGTGAATATTTACCAGAAACTGTACATAAATCTACGTTCTAGCTCTGAATGCTGTTTTAAACAACATAATAGACAAATAGTTAAAATTCTTTGTTAAAAAAAAGACTGTATGAATATTGGATGTTTATTTACGACGTAAGGAATGGCTTGATCTATTGTCAGTACCGTGTAACTCCAGCTGTGATTGTTTTCAGTTCTGTTATTTATTGAATTTTGTTCCATAAAAACCTTGGATGTACTCAATCAGCTCAACATGAAATTGTACTTTGATATTAAAATTATGACAATTAAAAACCAAAAGCAAGCCCTGTATACTCTTTTTATAGTTTCAGAGGACAATATGGCAGTTTGAAGAGGATGCCGTCATGGTTATTTTTCTTTGCTATGAAAACTCGCAATACAGAGAAGCTGGAATGTTTTCGTCTTTTTATATCTTAGTCCTTTCATAGACTGAAAATTGCTCTCTAGTGTATGTTTTGTGTAACTGATGTGGTTTCTCCTGAGCTCACATTGGGGTGGTCTTGAAACTTTCTTGAAAAACTGGCAGAACTGTAACCCATACGTTATGAAGCTAATCTTTGTCTTATCCTAAAGTTTAAACCCACAGGACAGCTCACGACTGATTATATATGCATTTTTCATTTTATTCATTTATGATCATCAGTTAAAGATAAAATATGTAGAATTTTATTAGAATTTTACACTAAAATATCAAAATACATAAAAAATGAACTAAACCTGTTATAAATATGTCTTTGTTGAGTACTTACATTACCTCAAATATTTCCAACAGTAATCAATACCGGAGAAGTCCATCATTTTAGAGTAGTAACGGGACATGTCTTGTCGTGGTGGCCGCCATGACAGACACAACATGTTTATCATTGCCGTGGAAACACAGGATGTTACGTCAAAGAGTGCTGCATAAGGAAGAGGGAAGAAAACTGCTGAACTGTTGCTGATTGTGCTGCTGTGATAAAAAAGTATTATAAATTATACTTGGATATATTAGCTTGTGAATCTGTTTTCTAATATAAATGCCTTCAACGTATAGACTTTCGAATTTACCCAAGCCTTGACCTTTTGACAAAGCAGCTAAGCTTTGATGGTTTCGTTTCATGAAACACTCATTGGTTAGGTTCAGGAGAATTTCTTAGGCCTTGTCCACACGTAGGCGGGTATTTTTTTAAACTGAGGTTTTCCTCCTCCGTTTCAAAAAATCATCCTGTCCACACACGCTAAGTTCTCAAAAACATCTTCGGCCACATGAAAACGCAAAACGCACTTTTATGGCTGTCATGAGCATGCCATCAGACCGTGTCACCCCTCAACCAGCGCCTGATGCCCAGCCACTACCATCGGACTGTGCCGTCCCAACCAACACCCGATGCCCAGCCACTACCATCGGACTGTGCCGTCCCAACCAACACCCGATGCCCAGCCACTACCATCGAACTGTGTCGTCCCCCTGCGTATTATCCCATACGCTCTTTTGTGAAGCGTCTCCAGATAGCACTTGTTATGAATTGGCGCTATACAAATAATGATTGATTGATTGAAGTCAAAAACGAAGTCCATGACATGCTTACATTTTCTCGCCACTCCTCTGCAATGACCATTTCATTTACAAAGTAGCCTAGTCCATGTAGGCGTCTTTGCTCGTCAACACAGTGAGAGAGTCACTGTATGTGTAAGCATGTAAAAAGACCAGTTAGCCACGTTAAGACCAGCACTAGGTGGTTACGTCTGCTTTCGCACTAATCTCATGTAAACAAAAGTGACAGCGTCGCACAATGTCGCAAACGAAGGAGAAACCGGCGCACAGTGTGACGTTAAGCCCAAAAATCCGTTTTCCCTGTTTACACATAAACACCTTAAACAGAGTTTCTTAAAATCTTCACCTTGGAAGGAGTTTTCCAAAAGGTGCGCTTTCAGTGACCTAAAACTCCGTTTGCATGTGTACAAAAGGCCAAAACGCACAGAAAAACCTCTGTTTTCAAAAATACCCACCTACATGTAGACAAGGCCTTAGTTTGGTCAAAAACTGGATGTCAGTGTTGCAGTTAGTGTAAAACGGTCCAAAGCTATCTCCTGGGTGAAAGCAAGAGTGCATTAGCAACAAGGAGTTCACCAAAGCGCCCATTTGAGTTAAAGTTGAACTATTCCGATCGTTATCTTGATCCCCGTTTTAAAACTCACATATTGTGTAAAATTAAGTTTCAGATCGTAAGAGAAACATATTTTGGAGTAATCCCAGGATTAGTCTGCAGAGGGCGCTAAACGACTTGTTGTGCAAATCAGGCCATAGTTCCATGATATAAAACCAAGAATTTCACGAAACGGCTTCATGCCTCTACGAAAGCCAGTGAAGTCTTTTTCATAAGCCGTTTTCACATATGCACTCCGGATAATATCTAGATGATTTCAGAAGGATTGCAGCCGTTTAATTACGTGCCCGAAGATCGTAGTGGTCGCGTGTAGACACTCTATGCACGGTGCAGCAGTAACAGTATAGAAAAGTCACTCCTGCTCCTATTGGCTTGAGGTGAAATATTCAGAGAATATGCTGCTGCGTTCTCACATCAGCCCACCCGGACTTTCTGCGGAAACAATACTAGGGGTCTGGCAGGAGAAACTCCGGGTGAAGTCCGCGCGAAAAATTCAGCTGTTTGCGTTCACATATAATCCGTGTAATCTTCGGAGTTTTTCATAAAATAACTTGCTTCTCTCAAGAATCAAACCCACAACCATCAGATTACCTGAGTAACCATTTTACCCATTGAGCTACAGAGAACACAAGAAACCAGTGAACAATGCTAGCGAATGAGGAAATGGCAAAACACTGGAAAAAGTTTGTTTTTACCTTACACTTAAAATACAATTATTTTCAAAATTTTGAACACAAAGTAGTGAACATCTAAATCGGTGATTGTTGACACCACACGAACAAGTTTCCATCATAACTGAGATCCACTTCTACTCTTGGGAATCAATCTCCCAATTATCGGGTTACCTGAGTAGCAGTCTTATCCACTGAGCTACAGAGAAGACAAGACACCGTTTAACGATACCACAACACGAGGCAATGACAAAACACTGGAAAAACTTGTTTTAAGACCTTAAACTTAAAACACTTTTATTTTCAATATTGAACATGAGTATCAAAAATATAGAGTAGTGAACTTCTAAATTGATTACAGCTTGCAGCACAGCAAACTATCAGCATAATCAAAAACATGCTGTGCAAATATTACTTTCCTAAGGCTAAAGGCGGGCAGACACTGTGCGATGTTTTCCATCGTTTTGAAAATCTCAGACTCAAACTGCACGAGTAAATCGCATGCGATAAAAAGCCAAAGCTCACGATGTATGTGCGCACACTGTGCGGTCCGATGCTCGGCTGCGACCTGATTGCTCACACTATAAGAGCGAAATAAACACGTCGGGGTCCCCAAATCCGGAAGAGGACTGGAGAGATGCTCACGAAGAAGAAACGTGCTGCCTTGGCCATTTGTGCCATTCTATGCTCTGAAACGTCAGTAAAGGCACGAGTGTGCCTGCCACATCTCAACAACAGTGCTTAATTTATAAACCCTGAGGTCCCGGGGCACACAGAAAGTGCTGTTCCGGCGCGGCAGGAAGACGAGCGGACACACGGACATCAGTGCGCACTTATTGCACGTTGGAGCTGTTTGAACAGCTTCAGCGTCTGTTAACAGAGACTACAGTCTGCAGTGTAGATCCCACTATTATGTGCTAAATTGATTTACTGTACATTAGAACTGATGATCGATTGAAGTTTCTGTTTCAAGTCTCTCAACCTCTGTGCGCAAAGTTTCAAGTCTCTCCACCTCTGTGCAGGCACACTCGTGCTTATCTGTATGAGCTCACTCCCTTTCAGAGGTTGTTCTGCAGTTATTAAAATAATAATCAACTAAACCTCCAAAATCTAGGATAACATCTAGTTGCTGCTCTGTCTGACAGGATGATCAAACGTCTTTGGTTTCTTTGATTATGTTGAAAACTTCTCCGCGACACTTCAACCTGTGCGCAACGATATAGAAGCTCTGACCAGCTGGGAGTTGTGGGCCTGTCACTCTGCAGAAACTATTAGTTAGTAAGTTTAAATGTTTTAATAACCTGATAGTTTTAATTGTGCCTGATTTAGGGGGCGCTGCCTACTTCCCGTGTCCCGGGACAAACAGCAACAATTTCATCATCACACTCGCCACTCTTCTAAACAATTATCAACACGACACAGCAGCACAGCAGAGAATAACATTCCTAGTTATTTAAATACAAAAAAGAATGTCAGAACAGATAATATTATATTGCGCCAAATGTAATGAGAGATTTGGATAGTGTCAAAGGGGCTGGATCCAAACAAACAGGTGCCGGTCCCAATCTGGTAGGTGCCCGATCTTGTTCCGGCAGGATCCGGCACAAATTAAGCACTGCTCAACAAGTCTGGCCTCCATGTCCTGAGTCCAAACCACAGGCTGCAGCGGCACCAACATGACGACATGCTTCTTCTTCTGCACGTGGTAATGTTTAAATTTTTCACGCAGGCGCAATGAGGGGAAACCCACTGATCTCAGGTGAATCGGCTCGTAGCTCTGCTTCAACTGTGTGACACCCTCACGAGGGGCGACCAAAATATCAAACAGGTTTGATTTTCATGCGACCAGCCGATTGCCGGTCGGAAGCTGGTCGGGAGGGGTATATCTGTGCTCGTTGCCCCCTGTATACTACACGACTCACGACTCACGATTAAGCTGAAATTCGGCCCGACTCCAAAAATTCTCGCACGACTCAGAAATCGGCCCAAAATAGGGAAAAAATCGCACAGTGTCTGCCCGCCTTAATGGTAAACGAGTTATAAGCCTTGAAAACAAAACTGTTGATGACTGACCAGATGGTGGCGCTATTGGATCATTTATGAGTATATTGAGCATTGTACAACAGGTAACCAATTTTCCAAGTTTGAATACTATAACACCAATTAGTTTTTGAGATAACAGCTTTTAAAGACCTGCTCCAATTGATATTTAATATTTTGAAAGTTCATTTAAAATCACTCAAACATTTAAGTGTTGAGAAAAGCAAAAGCGATGAGTTTTAACATTGATGAACACAATGAACATTTTACTAATAGGGACCATATTACAAAGGTTGAATACTTTAGCACTTTTAGTTTTAAAGTTATGAGCTTTCAAAAACGGGTCCCATAGGGTTCCATTCATTTTTTTACTGTTTAAAATATTAATATAAAATCACTGTAACATTGTTGCATCAGTGAAAGTAATAGCGCACATCTCCTCACCAAGATCTACCAAGATCTTGAATTTCCCTCGGGATCAATAAAGTATCTGTCTGTCTGTCTGTCTGTCTGTCTGTCTGTCTGTCTGTCTGTCTATCTATCTACCTACCATTTCCAGTTGGAACCAAGTTTCTAGCACAAACCATATAGGAGGAGATACAAGCCAAAAATGAAATTAAATAAGGGTTTTTACTGCCAGCTGTCACTAATAAGCCAGTATCAGATAATTAAGGTGTTTTTTGAGCTGTGAGTCATGCAAAGCTGAGCTTTAGGTTTCATAGACTGACAACATGAAAGGTGAACATGAGGTGAAGCTTGGGACCTTTGAGAATTATCCTGAATTTCTCATGGCTCCCTCATGATTGCTGCTCATTCCATCCACCTGCTAAGACCTGCACACCTACTCTCCATCAGCTCATCAACTCAGCAGTATATATATCCCGGCTCTCCATCCACTCATCGCCAGATCGTCGTTTCAGCTACTGCGGTAGACCACATCTCAAGGCGCATTCACACATACTCCGTGCGCGCCGCGGTCCGTCTGCGCTTCGGTTTTGTTCCGTCGGACGGCGCGCGCCCATTCACACTGGATCCGTTTCTGGAACGTCAGCGCAGCGAAGCGCACTCATGATCAGCTGTACACACATCACGGGAGAACTACAAGATCATGCGGGAATAAAGAGAAAAACGTGCAGACAACATGTCTCTTTGTCTTTCTGACGATGATTTGTTGTTGGTTTGGTGCCTGTTTTGACGTTACGTTGATAAAGTGATAAAAAAATACGATCGCGAGTCCGTATATTGTGTTTTATTTTGAAATTGACCGGATGCTCTGTTCGTTTCCTTGTCTGACTTCCTGTCCGGATTGTGATATTCTGTCTAGCTTGACGCGTGTCTGCAGCGTACTCCGTCGAAAATAGACCTGCAGCGTATTTGAAACGGAGCAGAGCGACTTGGCGCTGGTGGCACGCTCCGGAGACGGACCGCAGCGCCGGCTGTGTGAACACAATGATTGACTAGAGTGGCGGCTAACTACGGCGTAGTGCGCGGCGCTGACGGACCGCGGCGCGCACGGAGTATGTGTGAATGCACCTTTACTAAGATTTGATAGATTTTTGAAAAGAGGAAAAAGAAGTTTCTTGTGCTAGTTTTGTTTTTGATTCTCATCCTGTTTCTCCTTTGCTTCAGGATCACGACTTACCCGCCTGCCTTCCTGCTCATCCGTCTGCCTCAACCTGCTCTCTGGATTCCAAGCCACTCCATCAGCCACACTCACACCTCTCCTCTGCTCTGGTCAGCCATCTTCCCCTTCACTCTGCCAACCTCTGGAATCTTCAACCCATCTTCATCTCCATTTGCTGCAATAAACCTCATTACCAATCAACCCCTCTGTTTCTGTGTCCTGCATTTGGGTCCTAAATTCACTGGTCATAACAGAATTCTTCTGTCATGATCTTTTTCCTGACAGTGTCATCTATCTCTTCTGTCCTTCTTCTCTCCTCCTTCTCTTCAACTATTCCACTCCATATCCTCATCCTCTGATAATCCCTTCGATTTTCCATTGCGATCCAGTCACAATCCAGATCATACCAAAAAAACACCACTCTCACTCTCTGCATGCTCACTTTTACCACACATGTGCTCCCTGACATAATAAGAAACCAGGAGCACAGACTGCTGTAAACATGAGGTTTCAAAGTGGGGATGTCATGCTTGAAAATACAGAGAACTTCATATTCAAGAAAAAACAAACACATATGACCCTGTCTAACATGCTAGTTCTCATTCTTGGATTTCAATGCATTCCTGAACAGAACATTACTTAGGAGTGTCTCAACAGTCTCTGTATGCAGCTGTGTCACTTTTTATTCAAATCTTATCGCACCTTCTAGAAGAGGAAGAGGAGGCCAGAATCGCTGCTCAGAGGATGAAGGAGGAGATGAAAGCTCTGAGCAGAGAGATAGCAGCTCTTTCACACACAGTGGCCCTCACTTATCAAACGTACGTACGACAGAAAAATGGGTGTACGATCATTTCCACGCAAAGTTCGGCACTTATCAATTTGGAAGTGAGCAAATCCCACGGCAGGTCTCAGCTCGTGTACGCACGTTTTCAACCCAGTGTGGACTTGCGGTGCAGCGAATCAGTCTGTGTCAGGAATCATTAGATCATACTGCAGTGCCTGTTAAGACAGACAGATAGAGGGTTCACAGATTTATTGTTAGATAAGGTATGGCATCTAAAATGTATTTTACATTACGCTCCATAGAAAATATTTAAGAATACAGAACATCACCTTTAAATCATCAGTATGTCCGGAGATTTGAATAATCAATAATACGCTGATGTGCCACATGCGTAATTGCGCACAGCAGACGCACTTAGGCCAGTGTGTGTGCGTGTGTGTGTCTGTGTGTGTGTAAGTGAGGGGAAGTTTCGTTCAGCAGAATTCAATAGAACAATTACATTCAGACTCTGTGGACCATTAAAGCTAGGGTAGGTAATTTTCGAAAACTAGCATGATTTTGAAAGTAGCATTCTCTCCGTGCTCCGTCTTCACCCACCCCCTCCCCTCTGTGCTCCCTCAAAAGCCACGCCCCTCACTTACATGCACTAGCGCCATTGGTCCAGAAGCGGATTTCAGCTCATGCTTTGAGTGTGGGCTCGTGCATGCATGGGGAAGAGAACCAGCAGGGAGACAGGGAGACGTGATTGGTTCATTAAAAATCGAGTGCAGACATTGGTCGAAGTTTTTACGAGTTTACAACTGCTACAGATGACGGATTTTCTTAATTTCTTTTTCAGAGCACATGAGTTATTAATTTCTGTCAGGACCTAAAGACAATTTCAACCAAAATCTTAAAAAGTGTATCTGGAGGAAATTACCTACCCTACCTTCAATATCCACAAAGGATTTTAGAGCAATCTTCTCAGTAGTTTTCAGCTTTATTTGATTAACTATATGAGGCACGGGATGAGACAGGGTGATCAGTGGAGATTCTAGGGTCTGTTCGGGCCTAATAGGCAAAAAATAATTAGGGGCCCCTCCAACCACTATTATATCTACCCGATGTTCTTCATCTTTCGTTTTTCATTCCCAGACAGATATCTCCTCTTCATTTTTGTTCTGGCCCTGCCAGTTATTCAATGTTTTTGGCAACTCCTACTGGTCACCTATCATAGTGCAGTATTTTGGCAATAGCCCCGTTTCGACCAAAGGCCCCCAGAACTAAAAGGTTCAGGGACTTCTCTTCAAGGAACTAAAAGGTTCCTGTGGCAAATGGTTGTCTGCGTTTCCACTGCTGCCTGAAGTTCTGGGCAGTTTATGCAAATCGGGCTGTATTGCTTTGCAAATGACTTCATTGATGGAAAGAAGATGAGTGCTGTGTTTAGTGTCATTAAAGGAAAGAGGACTCTAATCAAAGTATTAGAAGAATGAACACTGGATACATCACTCCCCTTATTTCACCAAGACACACCTTTTAGGAAGAGAAATGATTTTAACCCCTGCAATGAATTTCTTAAAGTTAATATTAGGGTAAAGTATTTTTTATGATTTTGACATTTAAACTTTAGAACATCTGATTTTTTATTGTGTATACACAAGATCTGTGTAGGGATCATTTTAAAATTGTATTTCTGAAAAATATTTGTAGTCACCAAAGTTAGAATACATTTTATTTAAAGATGTTTTTTTAATGGAGAATAAAGAAAGAAAAAGTCCCTCATTATGTTATACAAACATAAAGTTAGATTATTTCTGTAGAAGTCAAACCAAGTTGTTTTATCTCCATGCATGAGTGAACAACTTAAAATAAACTTAAATAAAAACTAAACAAATTTAAGAGATTAAAAAAACTATAAAGGTTTTAAATCCAGATTAAACCTCTGACTCTTCTGTTGTTTGCTTTTCTATTCATTTTTATTTTTAGTTTAGTTAATTTGTTCTTAAAGTCATACTTAGTCTAATCTAATGGGTTTGTACCTTTTTATAATTGTAACAGTCAAACTTTGATTAAAATAAAGGTAGGGTAAAAACAATGGGCTCTCAGCTGCAGTCTTTCAAACACAGTGGGTGATCTAACACCCTGCTGTGACTGACCAATCAGAGCCATTCAGCTCTGCGGAGGCTGCATGCCCTATTGTCAAAAGTCCCTGGACCTTCAGAAAGTACATAACCCCTAGCAGGGTCTTTTTTAGGGGTAAACTTCCACCCCAGAACTACATTTCTACCCTGGTAGATCTGGTGGAAACGCACGTAGTTCCTCAAAAAGACCATAGTTCTGGGGGCTAGTTCCTCCGGTCGAAACGGGGCTATTGACTTTCTAGTTCCTCTGTGACAGGAAGTTAACCAGGAGCTTATGTCTGCTCATCCTTTGACATCCTTCTTTCATAGCCCTTGAGAAGGCATTGCCTGTAAGTTTGCATATTGCTATACTGTTCATCATTTATATAAGCACATTCTTTTAGTCAGATGTATGTTAATAATACTGGATGTAATGAGAAATTGATTGTGAAGATTAAGCTAGCCTCAGTTTCAAAGACTTAATGGGTAACACTTTGGCTCAGTGGTAGAGTCGTCATCTCTCAACCGGAAGGTTGGGAGTTCGATCCCCAGCTGCTGCAGCAACATGTCCGATGTGTCCTAGGAGCAAGACACTTAACCCCGAATTGCTCCCGCTGCTTATGGCGTATGAATGTGTATGGGATTAGTTACTTCTGATGCTTAATACATAGCGACCACTGTGTAAAGGGTGACCTGCAGTGTAAAAGCGCTTTGAGTAGTCAGAAGACTAGGAAAGCACTATATAAAGCCGGGCTCACACTGTACGATATTCCCCCGATTGTATAAAAGTCAGGGTGGCACGTCAGCTCACACTGTACGACTGAATCGTTTACGACGCACGACCAGACCTTAAGATTTATGTGCTCACACTGTACGACCCGATTGTCGGGCACGTCCTGAGAGCTCACACTGTACGAGTGAAAATCGGGACGCAGCGTTGACAATTGTTAATAAAGTTTCATTTAAAACTCAGACGGACTCCAGGGGACAGCAGAGAAGGAAGTGGTCGGTTGTTGTAGGACATAGGAAAGTTTATACAAACGTAGATATATGGATGTAATGTTTCAGAAAAGTGCTGCACTGATCATCTGTGCCGTCCTGTGAACCGAATCCTAAAAAAAAAAAAAAGCCGGCGTATTTGGACTCGCATGCAGGTGGCTGCGGAGATGGAGGAGTCCTCGTCTCCGCAGCCCCCGAGGACTGTAGGTTTCTGCGTTTTTGCAGAGATAATTAGAGGTTATATAATATTGTAGTCATGCGCGACTTCTGCCAGACGCGTTTATGACGTAATTGTCAAGATTTTACATTCTAAATATCAAACATGTTTGAAATAAATCGGAGCGTCCCCGACGATCGCCTAGCAGATGGGGGACGTTAAGATTGGAACTTTGTACCACTCACACTACAAGATAATCTGGGCAGAGAATCGGTTCCGAGCAGCCTTGAGTCGGGAGCGACCCTGCGATTGTTGGGAACGAGGAATCGGACCTTAAATCGGCCCGATTATCCTACAGTGTGAGCCAGGCTTAAGTCCATTTACCATTTCTAGCATGCATTTTGCCATATATGGTTTATTTTCATATTCATGTAATATTTGAGTTATTTATAGTGATATTTATAAGTACTTATATTTGTGTATTTTTCAGTTTCACACTGCTCACATGAGTAAAGAATCTCAACATCACGTCGTGGTCCTGAGAGTTACTGTGTGACGTGTTTATCTTAATAATAATATCTTAAATTTATATAGCGCCTTTCAAGGAACCCAAGGCCGCTTAACAAAAAAGGATAACTGAAACGGAAATTCAGTGAGGTCAGTAAAAGTTTTCGTAAGTGATTTTCAATGACAAACTTTGGTTTTCACAGGAGTAATACATGCGATGCTAACCAGGGCAGTGAGAGTGAGTGATGTCAGATGGGGGCCCATTAGGGAGTTTTCCTACTGTATTTGCAAAATGTGCATATTTTGAGCTACTGCTGTGGTTTAAAGTTTGTCAGCCCTCAGGGGCCCCTAAGTGGGCTGGGGCCCCAAGCAGTTGCCAGCCTTGCCTGTTGACAAGCAGCGCCCCTGAGGGTGAGACAGGGTGAGAGAAGGTGAAATGGGGTGAGACAGAAAGCGTACATTTCCCATTGCAATACGCATAAACAGTATTTTTTATCATCCTGTGCATATGTTTTTTAACATATTTATAGGCCAGTCAATCTAGCCCAGAAAAACAAAAAATGTGCAAAAGAAATGTCTCATAGTTTTTATTGGTCCTAATACCCTCCTGAATCATATACTAAAAGTCTACCGCCGTAGATGGAGTGGAACATATTTTTTTTCCAGATTAAAGGCCCAACACTCTCAGTACATTGAGTAGAATAGGAGAACATTTTTTTCTATCACTATTGCATTACAAATTGCAAGTGACCAGATCCGATCTGCCTGTCCGTATTGACATGGTCTGATCCACATTGATTTCTATGGTAACAGGTTACGCCCAGGAAATACAACTGCAAAATGGATGACAGAGAAGTGTGTCTATTTGTGACGCAAACAATCTTGTGGAGCAGTCCGTCCACGGGCTGTTGTTTTTTCTCCATGTTTGTTTTTATTCTTGCTGTTTTCTTCCACAGACCAAAGCTTAGACCAGTTTGTATAATGCGCCTTGAATTAACTTCCGGCTTGCCCGGATCTACGTCGTTGTGGTTATTGTCGATGGTGTCGCGTTGCGAGTGACCCAGCAGACACATTGAAGCGACCGAGACGTTCAGATTGAATCAGATCTGTAGGAATCCGATTTGAATCGCATTCGAAACCACCTGCGTATGTGGTTTGAATCAGATTAGGAAAAATCAGATCTCATGTGGCTTTTTGTGTCCAGACTGGCAAAAAAAACAAACTACATACAATCTGGATGTGCTAAAAATCAGATTTGGAGGTGCAATGTGAACAAGGCCATAGTGATTGGCACAAACCTCCTCTGGTGCTTGATTCATGTTATATTTTGACCAAAGCACAGCACAGATGTTTCACTTAGACCACAGGGGACTGTTTGAAAAGGTGGAAAAGGGGGATAATATGTCCTCTTTAAGATTTTCAACTAGAAGCGCTCAGAGTGGCTGCAAAAAAAAAAGGTTAACACAGAAAATGGATGCTGGATCCTGATATATCGTTTAAATGTCTGCAAATAGGCTTCAATTCGCATTTCAGAGTTATGTGCAAAAATAAAACTCCCGGATCATGATGTTGATATTTTGAGTCACTCTTGAAGACACCCTGATGACTTTTAAACCATCTTTAGTAACAACATTAAGGTCAACATTTTACCGCATTGCAAGGTTTGTCTAACAAGAAGTAGCCCAGCAACCATTGCTATGAGAGGCAGCTCACTGATTAGTGGGTTCGCAGACCAATCAGAAAGCCAAAGTCAAATGAAAATAAGAAGCTGGACACAGACCCTTATTGTTAAATCAGACAAGGTGATATATCTTCAACTAACGCTAACATATGGTGGTCAGTTAGTGTAGTTACCATGGGGCAACTTCACACACTGTGCAGCATAAATGATTTCGAGTGTGTGTGTGTGTGTGTGTGTGTGTGTGTGTGTGTGTGTGTGTGTGTGTGTGTGTGTGTGTGTGTGTGTGTGTGTGTGTGTGTGTGTGGTTTTCTGTAACAACAAATAAAGAGATAAAGGGACAGGAATTGTGAATTATTTCCCCCAACACTGCAACGTTACTCCAGAGAACATAGTTATATGTGTACATTTTATACAATGCTAACATCACAAATAACACAGTAAATTATAATCGTATTAAGACTAGCAGCTGACTTCCCTCGTGTAGACAGAAATACAGCAGAAACTGCCTACTGGGCAACACTAGCACCATTGTAGTTAATGTAATCACGTGCATAGGAAAATCAATAATACATCATACATGTAACACTTTAGACCCAAATGAAATAAAAAAGAGCAATTACATGTTGATGGACACACACAAGTCCTCACAGTCCAATGATGAAGAGCTAAATAATGTTTAACTTGAACTAAGAGACAGCTTACTTGTCGTCCTGAACTACTCTGATTAACTAACCCACGTCTGCCGGGAAGGATTGATGAACATGTGCCTACAGCAATTCACCGTAGGCAGAGGCGCTGCTTGTCAACAGGCAAGGCAGGCAACTGCTTGGGCCCCAGACCATTAGAGGGCCCAAAGCAGCAGTCGAAAATGTGCAAACTTTTGCAACGATGGTAGAAAACCTCCCTAAGGGATTTCCATCTGACAGAACTCACTCTTGTTTCCCTGCTGAACGCTGGTTGAAGGGCCCCAACGGACTCTAGATTCGCCGATGACCGTTAGGGCTGGGAATCTTTGGGTGTCTCACGATTCGATTTCGATTCTTGGGGTCACGATTCGATTCAGAATCGATTCAAAACTATTCTGGATTCATGGATTCAAAGTCTATTTTTGAATGAGTCCATACTTCAGGATCTACTCCAGTCATCTGTGAGACTGGCTGAATTTCTTGTTGCTCCATTTGGCATTCTACTGATTTAAAGAGCTAGCTTAAACACTTAGCAGGGAGTGACTGATTAGCCCCCTTTTTCTTTTTTGTACGATTTTTGGAAGTTATGAATCGATTTTAAATCTTAGGAGAATCTTGATTTTTACATAAATCTATTTTTTTCCCCTACCTCTACTGACCGTAGGTGGGACTTAGCAACTGAGGCCTATATCAATAGAAAAAATGAGAAGTGGAGATACATGACGGGAATCTTCTTTACACTTCTGTTTTATTTATTTTTTAATTCAAGTGTGCACATGTTTCTCAGGCATTTTGTCTCCCTCTAAATCATTCACAGTAATCTGTGGATTACACGTTGACAGGTAACGGATGTGGCTCATTCTGAGATTATTACAATCATTTATGAGGTAAATATCTGTCCAAACTTTATGTGAGGATGTTGCTGCAGATCTGAGTGTTTGAGCTGACCCTGAATTATACTCATCAAACAGATAAAGACACAACGAGGAGTCTTAGTTTAATCCTGCTTCAAATAGTTTTCACATGCATGATTTTCATTTACCAAACACGGATTTAATTCCTCCACATAACACGAACAAATACAAACGTCAAAGTTAACTTGGCTAATAGAATAAAAACTTGAAAAGGAATTAAAAAAACAGTCAAAATGAATTTGGTCTGGTACAAAGGCGATATCGTAACACCTCAGCTGCATCATAGTTTTCAAACATTGTTTAAAATATGTCTCTCCCATGATTTCTGTCTCTTCATCAGTCTGTATGTTGAAATCAATAAATTAAAATCTCTCCTTCTGTCAGTGTGAGAAGGTGTGATTCAAGTCGGTCTCAGTTCATTTGAAGGCAGATGTAGCTGGTCGGAGGTCAGTTTAAGGCGTAGTTGAACTGGTTGGAGAACTTTTCGTGTTTTCTTCCGTCAGCTTTACTCATCACCTCAGCCACTCTGCGCATGCTGCTCCTGAGAGACACAACAATAGAGATAAAAGGAGAGGACAACAGATTAATGAAGATGAACATAACTTGTGAAATCTCAACATTGGCTGAATCTTGATTTCCTCTCTAAATCCCTGAGCCCTTAAGGACAGCACTTTGCCACCACATGGCAACCTGCGTGAGCATCCACTCTAGACAGGAGGGGGCGCGGGGTGTAGAAAAGGCCCAAAGTTAGAGATAACTAAGTACTGTTGCTTATGGAGGTCTTTTTTATCTGTCTGATGTGTGTTAAATATGTTATTCAGTGCTGGTAACGCGATAGGTGAGCCTGCCCACGTGATCAGTATTCTAAATGGGTGTCACGCAGAAAGCTGTCAGTAATAAGTTCAGACAAGTGGGCTTCGGTTGTGAAGTGATAACTTAATTAGAAGTTATCTGTGTGTAAATGAAAGCGTGAGTATTCATCTGTTGCATAGTTTGTCATATTGTAGGTATTAACTTATGTTGATGTAGTTTGGTTCGTTAATATGAATGAAAGTCAGAGCCTGCGTGCTCGCGGCATGATCAGTATGTTAATGATAGTCGGTAGCATGCATGCTAGTTTACGACCCTCTGCGCACCTGACTCAGCACGTCAGATCGAAATGCGTCATGTCGAGTTAAAAGCATGTTCCTTCATACCTTCATAACGTAGTGTTAAGACTGTTTTATGATTGAACTGAAATCCGAAGTGGTTAGTGTTAACTAAGTGTTGTTACCTGGGCTGCTATTAAGCTGTGCTAATTCGGTGACAGGATGTAGCAGCATGCCTGTATGTTTTCACAATAAAAGCATCCTGCTGGTTTCGGCAGTTAGAGGTTCTATATAACAGGAAGTGCTATGTGAAGATTGTCAGCAGTAGCTTGACATAGGATTAATATGTTTAAGAGACCTGTGCATTCTGTGTTTGAGTTTGTTTATGATGGTGTGAAGGAGGGAGAGAAGTGTGATTGTAACCATTGAATTGCTTTCTCTGTGTAAATGTGTAGTTTATATTAGATTGATAATATAACTTTAATGGGTGAAGTCAATTTATATGTTTATTATTCTTTATTCAGATTGTATTTTGTTATTCTGTCTTTTATAGAAATATATTATTATATGTTATTAAACTTTTTAAAGAGCAGGAAGTGACATACTTGTTAAAGACTTTCCTCTCCAGCCTGGAGCGAGCCGTGTTGGCGTTCTGCTTCAGATCACTGAGGTTCGGGTATTTTTTCTTCTTCCCTTTTCCTTTTTTACCGACTCGGTCAGAGCCCAGGTTTTCTCCCGTCGCTGCCTCAATGTCTCTCATCAGCTCCGCATCACGCCAGTCTGCAACACAAAGAAGACAAATATTTAACCGATTAAGTAAAAGCAAAAGCGATTAAGAAATGCTGTCCATGATTATCTTTCCTGTAAGAACATAATGTGAACAGTTGTCATTTGTTAGTAAATCATTTCATAGCGTAGTGCAACAACACCAGAGGAACTTCTGGACTTTTTAAGCTTTTTCAAAGACTTCACTAAACAGAGCTGAGATGGATGTGATTTGAAATAATTCAAACAGAAAATACATTCCTTGAAAAGTCCATCCTCTCCGTCTTTTGCCTGCTCCACTTTTCAGAAAATGTGTGCTCAAACAAGCTGTTTGGAGATTTTCCCTTCATGACATCACAAAGGGCAGTAACCCCTCCCCCAGGTGGGTGACACTCCCACAGCTAGGTGTTTGTTCTGCCCTCTGAGTCTGCCTTCTCACCGTAAACAATAGGACATGGAGCGATATAGCTGTAATTATGACTGTAAATCTAACTGTAGGTAGGTACTGTGTCTGTCCCCCAGCCCAGACCCATTTTTATCCAAACATGAATAAAAAAGGCGTAAATCGTAATAATCTGATTAAAATTAAAACTACGAATATGATTTTGCAAAAAAATCAGACAATTAAATGTGGACTATTAAACATTAGATCCTTGGCATCTAAATCTCTTTTAGTAAATGATCTGATATCAGAAAATCGTATTGATCTACTTTGTTTAACAGAAACCTGGCTGTCTCAGGATGAATATGTTTAAATGAATCCACCCCTCCCAGTCATTTTAATACTCATATACCTCGAGACACTGGCCAAGGTGGTGGAGTAGCAGTTATTTTTAATTATAGTCTTGTAATGAACCCTCAACCAAAGCTGAATTATACTTCTTTTGAAAGCCTTGCTCTCAGTCTTTCACACCCAGTCTCTAGAACCTTTCAGCCAGTTCTAGTTGTTGTAGTTTACCGCCCTCCTGGTCCACATTCTGAATTTCTATCAAACGTAGTCCTTAGCAGTGATAGAATCATTGTTGTAGGTGACTTCAATATCCATGTGGATGTTGATAATGATAGCCTTAGCACAGCTTTCATGTCACTTTGTTGATAGTGTGGTGGATTCACTGAGAGTTACTCTTGATTCAATCGCCCCCCTAAAACAGGTTATCAAACAACAGAGACTAGCTCCATGGTACAACTCAGAAACCCGTACTCTAAAACTAACGTTGCGTAAACTTGAAAGTGGCGCTCCACCAAAACGGATGAATCTTGTTTATTTTGGCAAGATATTCATAATAAATATATGAAGCCTCTACGCTGCCTATTACTCGTCTCTAATAGAAGAAACTAAAAACAATCCTAGATACCTTTTCAGCACTGTAGCCAGGCTGACAGAGAGTCAGAGCTCCATTGAGCCATGTATTCCTTTAGCCCTCAGCAGTAATGATTTCATGAGCTTTTTTAACGATAAAATATTAAACATTAGAGACAAAATTAGTAACCTACTACCTTTACCCGGTGCAGAAACCTCTGATATGGCAGGAACAGTTCCAAACCTGATTTTAACCTCGACTGTTTTTCTCCTATTGACCTTTCAGAGTCAACCTGTCTTTTAGACCCAATACCAACTAAGCTGTTTATGTTTCCCATAGTTAGCAGCTCTATACTAGATATGATCAATATATCTTTAGTGGCAGGTTATGTACCACAGTCATTTAAAGTAGCCGTAATTAAACCGCTTCTTAAAAAGCCTACTCTTGATGCAGGAACTCTAGCTAACTATAGACCTATCTCTAACCTTCCTTTTATCTAAAAGATCCTGGAGAAAGTGGTAGCTAATCAGTTGTGTGACTTTCTCCATGACAACAGTTTATTTGAGGAGTTTCAGTCAGGATTTAGAGCCCACCATAGCACTGAGACTGCTCTAGTTAAAGTTGCGAATGATCTTCTTCTAGCCTCAGACAGGGGACTTCTCTCTGTACTCGTCCTGTTAGATCTTAGTGCTGCTTTTGACACGATTGACCATCAAATCCTGAGAGTAACGTGTACAGAGACTAGAACAATGACTTGGAATTACAGGGACTGCTTTAAGCTGGTTTAAATCCTATTTATCAGACAGATCTCAGTTTGTACATGTTCATGATGAGTCCTCTATGCACACCAAAGTCAGCCATGGAGTGCCACAAGGATCAGTGCTTGGACCGATTCTCTTTACATTATATATGCTTCCTCTGGGTAATATTATGAGGAAACATTCAATACATTTTCATTGTTATGCAGATGATACTCAGCTATATGTATCAATGAAGCCAGATGACACCAATCAGTTATGTACACTAGAAGCTTGCCTTAAGGACATTAGGACTTGAATGACCAGAAACTTTTTGTTGCTTAACTCAGACAAGACTGAAGTTATTGTGCTTGGACCTAAGAACCTCAGAGACACTTTATCCAATGATATAACTGCCCTTAATGGCATCAGCGTGGCATCTAGCACCACTGTAAGGAATCTAGGAGTTTTATTTTATCAAGATATGTCCTTTAACTCTTACATAAAACACATTTCAAGGACAGCTTATTTCCACCTTCCTAATATATCTAAGATCAGGCAGATCCTGTCACAAAGCAATGCAGAAAAACTAGTTTGTGCATTGGTGACCTCCAGGTTGGATTACTGTAATTCTCTTTTATCAGGGTGCTCTGGTAAATCTCTAAAGACTCTTCAACTAGTCCAAAATGCTGCAGGTCGTGTTCTGACTAGAACTAGGAAAAGGGACCTACAGTCTCTAAATGTACTATGGGAGGTAGAGCCTTCAGTTATCAGGCGCCTCTCCTCTGGAATCATCTACCAGTCAGGGTCCGGGAGGCAGACACACTCTGTATTTTTAAGAATAGACTTAAAACATTCCTTTTTGATAAATCTTATACTTAGGGCTGGCACAGGTACAGACCAGCTCCTAGTTATGCTGCTACAGGATTAGACTACCGGGGGAACTGGCACCTCGAGCTCTTATCTCTCCCTCTCTCTGAGCGCGGTCACACTGGCAATCCGTACCGTGCTGTACTCAAGCACGATTGCCCCCCCGCTGCGCCATTTCCCCACTGGCCAGCACGGCCCACGGTAACACTGCATCAGGACTAACCGTGCCTGAGCACGATTATCTCTTGGACATAATGTTGTAATACAGCACATGCTCAGTTTACAAACAGGCGGACTCGAGAAAAAAAATTAATTAATGTACGCGCAGTCGAGTCCGCGTCTGCACATCGGAGAACAACACAGAGAGCATGACAGCTACTTTACTGACTTTGCAGCTTATTTTGAGTCACTTTAATCAGCTACAGCCGTAAATCAATTTAAAAAATAAAAGAGACGGGCGGTCGAGTTCGCGTCCGCACATCAGAGAACACGGAGAACTTGACAGCTACTTTGTGGCTTATTTTGAGTCATGTTAGTCAGATACAGAAAGAACACTCCGAATTTCTCCATAATGAAGGCTGTCAGTGTTGTCTACCCGCATGCTTTTGCTCGTGCATGAAGTGTACCGTGTCGAACACACCTCTCCGAAGTGTGACTCCTCGGTACGGAGTGGCCAAACGAACTAGACTTTAGGGTTGAAGCGTGCTTGGGCACGGTACAGATTGCCAGTGTGACTGCGCCCTCTCTCTCTCTCTCTCTCTCTCTGAGTGAGATCATATTACTGCATGTCGCTATCTGTAAATCTCATTTACAAGCCACATCATTTCCTGGGAGCTCCTGAGCTCTCTTAGGTTCCTCGGGATCGTTGGTGGAAGGCCTGACTGAACTGAAACCAGCACATTGTGCAGGTTGATAATGTGAAAAAAACTTTTCAGACACGTATTTACTTCTTCTTTGAGAAAATTTGGTCCATCCCTTTTTTAAACATCTCACTGCCACAGTTACAAATTAAAACTTCACTAAAACTCATTCTAATGCAGAGTGTGATGAAGTAATTAAGGCTGATATCACAAAGGAGCTCACAGTATCACACTGGCAGAAAACACAGAGTGGTAAGGCCTCATTTGGATCCAATTCTGGTGTTAATGAAAAGTGTAATGTCATAATTCTGGGTGATAAAGTAAAGAGCGGCTGTAATGCAGAGTAATGACGGTCTAAACGAAGAGACACTTCTAGTTAATGACGTACCGCCGAGGTATTAGAGATAAACCTGCAGTAATGCAAAGTAATTACACTGTGAGGTGACGGGACTGAAGCCGGGTGCTCCGCTCTGTCAAAACACTGACCCCAGCCCCGTCTGTGTGTGTGTGTGTGTGTGTGTGTGTGAGTGAGTGTTTGTGTGTGTGTGTGTGTGCGTGTGCGTGTGTGTGTGAGGGTTATTAATCAGCAGGCTGACCCCGGGTCTGACTGGACCTTCAACTATCCCTCATTACACACAACCACACACAGACACTCACACAGGCGCAGTAATTGAAAAGCAGCTGGTGTTTAGGAGAATCATTACTGCTAAAAGAGGAGCAGCTGCATTTACATTGTGTTTGTTCTGACCTCCGTCACTTTGTTGCTGTGATTTGAGGAGTTTGAGAAAATGAAAAGTTAAAAATATGAAAAATATGAGATGAAAGAAAAGAAACTTAAAAGATGAAGAAGAGGAAAGGAAAGTAAGAAGAGAAGAAGAGGGAGAGAAAGTGAATTTAATCAGTGTTGCAGCAGGGCTCTTTTCTCTGTCAACACCTCTTAGCCCGTCCAGCTGGGGTCTGTGTGTGTGTGTGTGTGTGTGTGTGTGTGTGTGGGCAAGGCAGGGGCCAAACCACACACACATCCACTAACTAAGGCATCGAGGGTCTTTGGTTTGTTCAGACGTCTCTCAGATTTGCACCGCTAAGCACAGGGACTCTGTGTGTGTCAGTCAGCTGCTCGCTCTCTCTCACCCTCATGTTTGATGTTTTCTCTGTGAAGGTTTGATTTTCAGTCATGCAGCGACCGTTGGACGCTTTAAAAGCTGGTAATAAGACCGTAGTGAAGCTAAACAACAAAAACAACGACCAAAAAAAAGAAAAGGTAGAGGAGAATATCCTGTGGAGTATTTTCTACCACTAAAGATTCTGCTCATCCATTGAGCAGATTTACTAGGCAAACATAGGCTGCATATTGGAAGTAAATGTAGCCTAAACCCAGCTCTTCAATGGCTAGCAGGGGGCGACTCCACTGGTTGCCTAAAGAGGCCAGATTGTAAAGAAGTAAATGAGAAAATGGTCCGACTTCTCAGTTGATGTTTTACCCTCAGTAATCATTTTCTGAATGAGTTTAAGGTTTTCAATCTCTATTTTCAAGTCATCTTTAAAACAGAAGGATGTTTATTTTGTAAATTATGATCCCATTTAGAGTCAAATAGATGCCAATGCTCGGGTTCAGATTCTCGCCCAAAACAAAGATGTCAACGCAGCGCTCTTAGTCTCTCATAACTCTATTTTCCTGTATCACTTCTCACCTGTGTTAAAGTGCTTCGAATACCAAACAGACATTATGTAATACATTGATGTATGCTTTCAGAAGTGAAGCCAGTTCATTGTTTTTAATGGTATAAACTAAAGGTCATGCTCCTCTGCTCTGCAGCCCTGGTGGCTGTCAGCGGTCAGTCGTGTTGGGATGAGACAGGCTGCAGACATCCATGTGTCTCCTCTAAAAGATGTCTCCACCTGTTTCTCTTCATCTGTCAGCGTGCAGCTTCATCAGGAGCTTCATGCTACCTCAACACGTTTACATTCACAGTTAAGTCGAGCTAAGATTACAGCTTGATTATGCTATTTTATTAGACAAATGTCCTTGTCCCAGTAAACAAACGTTGAGGGAGAATTGATTTATTGACCGGAGTATGTCTGACTCCACTAAAGTAGATGGCAAGATTCCTGCTTTCGACACTTCTACTGGACCTTCTTCCAGTTGACCCATTACATCACATTTCCACAAACACGTTACCAAGCTGCAAACTGGTTGTACGTTGATTGGACTGTTGAAAATATGAAAACCTTTACAGCTCTATCTGGTTTAAAGGCAGGGTTGGTCATTTTCGCAACTAGCATGATTTTGAAAGTAGCATTCCCTCAGTGCTCCGTCTTCACCCACCCCCTCCCCTCTGTGCTCCCTCAAAAGCCACGCCCCTCACTTACATGCACGAGCGCCATTGGTCCAGAAGCGGACCTTAGCTCATGCTTTGAGTGTGGGCTCGTGCATGCATGGGGTACAGAACGAGCAGGGAGACAGTGATGCGTGATTGGTTCATAAAAATCAAGTGCAGACATTGGTGGAAGTTTTTACAGGCTTACAACTGCTACAGATGACAGATATTCTTTGTTCCTTTTTCAGAGCACATGAGTTATTAATTTCTGTCAGGACCTAAAGACAGTATCAACCAAAATCTTAAAAAGTGTATCTGGAGAAAATTACCAACCCTGCCTTTAATTCAAGCAGATTTAGTTTTAGTCTTTGGATGGAAATGTTTTGTATCATTTTAGTCACATTTGAGTCATTTTCCCCCTCTAGTTAAAACTTAAAACCTTCTAGTCCAGTTTCAGTCAATAAAAACTTATTAGAGTGAGTCAAAATGTTTTCTGTCTTGGAATAATTCAATTAGTCTAGCATCAGAAATAGGTACCAAGGTAGATTTTATTATCAAACATCTTTTTCTAGTTCATCAAAAGCGGTTGCTGATGAACATTTATCGTCATATTTTTCATCACTGAAATGAATACATTTCGTACCTATGGTACAACATAAACTGTGTCTCCTCGTCTAGTCAAAAATTCATGGTTCTCGATCTAGGACTCAACATCGTCTTGTTTTCCCTATTGTTTTCTTCTACACATTTATTGCTGCTCAACTTCTGGGTCAAACCCCATAGCGGGAACTGTGTCCGACTGAGGTGTTTACATGCAAGAGTAAATCAGCCCCCAACCGCATTGGGTGTGTTAGTCCAACGACGAGACATTGGACTTCAGTTGGATTCTACAATTTCAGTCTGCGCTCACGCCCCAGAGACGAACCCAGTAGGGCAGTCCGCCGAAGCAAAACTGTGGCACTGACGGAACGCAGCACGCACAGACTGTGGAAATTGGCAGTAATGCAAAAAACAAACCTTTTCATGTATGATGTCCAGTGTGACTCCAGCAGCAGAAACTCTGCAGGTCAAATTCTATGTTAACTTCACGCAATTGAAAAAAAGAATCTCTGCTGGCTCTTTAATCACTGCCCGTTTAACATCAAAGCGTGTGTGTGTCTGTGTGTCACAGCAGGTAGAAAGAGCTGAGGTCAACGGTTCATCAACTCATTCAGTCCACCGCCCCCCCACCAACTATGAGATTGATGTGTGTGTGTGTGTGTCTGTGTGTGTGTGTGTGTGAAGGTGTGAGATTGACTCGTGGATCGATAGTGTAGTTGGTAACAAAAGATGCTATTTCACAACTCACTGGACTGCATGTCATGGCCCCCCACACACACACACATACATACAAACACACGCAGATCTGGAGGTTAACAAGCCTCTGCACAGGCAGCTGCTGGACATCCTGCAGCCTCTCTCACACAGCCTATCAGACAATGATAATGTGAGGATCAGAATGAGACGAACATCAGAGGGTAAGAACAACACAAGCAAGGATCCAGAGGAGGAAACATCGTCAGTAAGAGCAAACAAAAAGCTTTAAGTCCGATCGGACACACAGTTGCTGACAACAACATCGACAGCTTCTCATGACAATTCTTATCATCATCAAAACCATCCTCAATAACATCATCCTCACTATCATTAAGTGCGTAGGTGTTCATGAAGGAGCTGGGTCTTTAGCTTTTTCTTAAAGGAAGAATGTGCGACATGTTCCACATAAATAAATCAGTAATCCAGTCTATCCTGTGTAAATGTGTCTCTGTGAGTCATGACTGTCTACAATGAGTGAGAAGCTCGAGTCCCGCTGGCTGTGTTGTTGTCAGAGCCGTGTTTACATGGACGGGACGGCCGGCTCCTCCCCTTGTGTATAAAAGCTGTTTTAGTCAAGGACTAGAGAGAAGAAGAAGAACATACTCACTGATTATTTGGATGTCACATGAGAGTTTTTACACGTTTTTATCACGGTCATTCTGTGTCAATTTACATGCAATGTAAAGTTACAAACTAACTAAAGTGTTTTATCGGTGTTGGTCGGCGTCGGCACGGTTGGTGAGAGGAATCTCTCTGATTGGCTGTTCGGAGGTTTCATTTATCTCCAGCTCTCGACACAGGTTCGGGAAAGCCCCTTGAGCATGCAGCTGTAGTATCCATGCTTTTACCCATTAGTGCGGTTTCTCCTTATTTGTCGCCTCTGCTTCTTCTTTTCTTTTTCCACTAAAAGACCAAGGGCTGACAACGGCCGGGGCCATTTTCTACTTTTTATCAGGCATTGTTCTCGATTAGTACCTATCATACGAGTGGTGCGCGACAGGGGTGTGAAAATTTGATGTGAGCAGTAACTAGGAGCCAGTGTACGGAGATGAACAGCGGAGTGACATGCTGTTTCGGGGAGGTTGAATACCAGTCGTGCTTTTGTGTTTTGGATCACCTGCAGTGGTTTGATTGTGCATGCGGGAAGAACCTGCAAGTAAGGAATTCAAATAGTCTAGACCAGTGGAACAAACACTCTCCCACTCCAGACTACATCATGATTTCAAGAGAATAATGACATAATAGCCAATAACTATGAAGTCAAATCTTTTGCAAACAAGTAAGAAAAGAAAGAAAAAGTAGACAACACAAGATCGGTGACTCATTCGGAAGCATAGACTGTAAAATAAGAAGTGGAATAAGTGTTCATCAGGCAGGTAGAGTTGATGATCTGAGGGAGGTAAACATGAAGGCCTAATAATGAAGACCTCTCCATGATGACGATTAAAACAAAGATCAGTAGTTTTTTTTATTATAACTTGTCTGAGCGCTGTGTTAGATTTCCTCAGTAAGGCTTTTGTAATTGTCATCCTGGAGGTGATGTGATCAAGCAAAGCTACAAAAAAATAGCGTGGCATTTTGCATGATTTCTTAAAAGAGGAGAAATAATACCACTCATGCCTTTGATCATGTATGTGTCAAAAAGCCCAAAATAGCATCATCATGCTTACATATGTTTCCGAGAAGGACCCCACTCTAAACCCAGGCTTAGACTCTTTCGATTTCAGGCTGATTTGGACCAGATTTTTGAGCCGTACAGCTAATTTAAATGTTGGGCCTAATTTCAGCCTGATTGTGTGTCATTGGTCTTACAGTGTACACTGAGACAAAACGGCTGACAGATGTTTAATATTTTGGTTGTACGACTGTGAAAGCAGAGCAACAAGCCGATTCAATGTGTTTAAAACCGACTTAAGATGATTTTCGTTGAGTATATTTGCGCGTACATGTGTGATTCCTTACCTGGCTGCTCCTCCCTTTTCCTCCTCTCTTCCCTCTCTTCCTTCAGCCGGTCCTCCTTTCTGCAGGGTCTCCCGTCCTGGTCTCGAGGAACGATGGGGCCATGGAAAGGACACTGTAGGAGACATTTGCAGCTTAATCACACACACACACACGCACTAATGAATCAGTTCTGAGCTCAGTTTGCAAGTTACCTTTCGTCGGTCCTGTCGCTGACACAGCCTCCCGTCGCCCAGCGGAGCTCTGCAGTGATGGCTGACAGGAGTGAAGCTGCCAGGGAAGGAGATATACCTGCTCTTGCTCTCTGCCAGCAGCTCCTCGTTCTGCGCCTCCTCGTTCACCTCCGCGTGAACCCAGAACTGATGCTGAGAGGCCGATCTGCCCGAGGGAAACACCGCCAAGAGTTACACACAGCGAGCAGAAACCCACATCTAAGACTGTATGAGAGTGTTTATTTATGTTATCTTAAAATAAATGTAGAAAGTCATTCATAAAACAAAACAAACGGTATTGAAACCAGGATTTATCTGAGTGAAAAGCCACTGAAAAGCAAAATGTTTAAAACTTCTGACAGTGCAAGAAGAAGGAGAGCATGAAATGTTATTTCCAGATGCTGAGTTTAATATTATATTCTATGAGAGCTTTGAGAACATTTCTTTCACATGCATTAAATACTGAAACATACGCAGTGGCATTCATTCAGACATTAGATTATAATTTTTCTAGTTTTTTTTCTATTAAAGCTCAGTTTTCTTCTGCACATCTCAATGCCCTGTGCTGCTGTGTGTGTGGCTGGCTCTGTGTCAGACAGTGAAAAATGTTGTGTTTTTCTGTGTGCCGAGCGTTTACTTGATGATCTTGCCGGCGTTTGGCTGCTCCTCGCCCCAGTAATACAGATCCAAACCGAAGGGAACCACAGGAGCATCCACAGCCTTCTGGCCTGAACCGGACTGGGATGGACTGGGAGCAGAGGAGCTGCTGGAGGAGGATCAAGATTTGGAGGGAAAGTAACACAAGTTTAATGTTCAAACTAATATTCTGCAGTCAACTATAAGATGTTTTTATACAGTATACCCAGGCCATTTGTGTAATCAAATAAAGCCTCTCTGTTTGTGATGTTTAACTTATTTCATTTCTATAAAGTGGTCTTCAGGAAAAAGGTATTTAACTTAAATTGTCCAAAAAAAGAAAGCTTATGAAAATCCTGCGCCTGACTTTGAACCCAAGGACTAAAAAACAACATATTTACTTCATTTTCTACAAAGAATTTAAATTCAAATGATTCACAGTCAAACATCTTCCTTTATTTTTCCGTGATTGCTGCAGACTAAAAGGCCTGATTTGACAACAACAGAAATTTAAAAAAATGTATTTGCTCGCCTTAATTTTTTTTTTAAAGGTAGTAGTGCTCAGGCCACCCCTGCTCCATGACCCCATCGCAATTCTCAACCACTCCAAGAGGCAGAAAATACTTTATTTATGAAATGTGTACACCCTCTTTAGGTGCCCTTAGGTTTGACTGGGGGTGCCCAACTGGGGCCCCGACTTATGGCATTTAGTTTGTTTCATGTTTTCTTGAAGGTATTTCCTTGATAAAAGGACAAATATTAAGCATAAGGAGGTCATAAACTAATTACTAGTACAGTAAGAGAAGTGCTGTGAGCCAAGTTTTTCTAACTTAGCAACAATAAGCACCGGTGAGAAGCTCTGTGAAGCTGAAGTAGGTAAGACGAGGTGAAGAGGTGGAGTGACGAGGAGGGAGGAGAGAAGGTAAAGAGCTGGTCAGCAGGTGTACCTGGGTTCTGCAGGTCGAGAAGGGAGGTTCTGGCTGAGGTGGCGCAGTGTGGCGGCTGCACATGTCGGATCCTGCTCCTCCTCAATGAGACGCTTTAGCCGCCTGGAGGAGGAAGAGGAGGGCGGAGGAGGTGGTGGGGCGGCTGGTCGTTTAGCTGGAGCTTTTTTAGTGACGGGTGCTGTGGAGGTGGAAGGAGAAGGATCCAAACCTGCAAACAGATAAACAAGATGAGAAGATCATCCTTTAAGCTTCATGTTGTTGTATTTTTATCTGAAGTGACAGGGCAGCACTGAGCATGTGCAGCCACCTACATGAAACGCTGCATGTCTGATCAAAAACTGACTAATTATTTCCCTGATGAAGACCTACAAGGTTTCAAACCATTGTCAAATAATGTTGATGCATGTAGGGAGAGTGTAAGCATTACCTTTGTCTTGATTAGGTCCACACATTTAAAGAAAACTAAACATTTTTTACAAAAACCTTAGCAAAAAGCTTAATCAGCTGCAGCTCATGATGTCAGGTTGACGTGTTTAAAACAGGCATAACAGGTGATTCAGTTATATCCCCTGCAGAACCACACTTTAAAAACCTGTGAGTGTGTGTGGTCAAACACAGGGTAAACCAGGGTCTCTGGGGACTGAGCAGGACTTAACACACACACTTGTTTACACACACACTGCAGGTGAGATCAGAGGGGAGCAGTAAGCCGACATGCTGATCCCTCTCATTATTAGAGGTGACGTGAAGGCTGCAGAGACTCATGCCGTCCACGCTGCGTCGCACAAACGATTCTCTCTGAACAGTTTTTAACTCTCCCGCTCTGACAGATATCAACTTTCTGCATATTTCTTTATGCTGATTTGCCTACAAAACGTTTCCCCGTCACAGTCACATGTCATAGAGGCGTAAAAAAAGACAAAAAGATAGGACACATGAACCTCTTCAGGAACATTTCAACCACAAATAGCAAAACACTTTCAGTCACAGGAACTTTTTCGTGTTTCTACTAAAGTTCTTCATCTCAAAAACAGGAGAAAGTGCAGCTCGTTCAAAACGCTGGACGACCTGCTCCGACTCTGAACATTTAACAGTTTGGCTTGTGACGTCCAGTGATTCTGTTTTTACCCACTTTTCTTATATATTTTAGAACAAAACTGTTTAGATTATAAATCAAATGAAGAACCTGGAGCTCAGTCCATTCTTTAAAACAGATATTATGGTCTTGTTGTTTAGAGACATGAGGACGTTTAAACCATAGAAATCATTCTATGATTATGTCCAATCATTGATTGACTGAGTTCTTTACATTCAATTTGAAGTAAAAATAATTTTTAAAACTTTTCTCTGCACTTTTTGTTCATAAATTATAACAGTTTTATAGAATTTAATATCTTTTAAAGAAAAGTAAAATAAATGTTTTATGTATTTTATTATATTTTATATTATCACTAAATAAACTTCCTTTGATTAAATACATATTTTTAGAAAATGTTCCCCCTTTTCTGTATTTTATTCATTTATTGTTATCTAAATTAATCTTAATATCAAGTTTAAAACAGGCATCACATCGTTTTATCTTACAAGTAGTTGTCGGTCGTTGGGGTTCGATCCCCAGCATCTCTCTTCAAACACAAACTAGCAGAGAGGTTTGTTTGTGTGTTTTGGACGTTAAGACTAGATCCCGACCGATTACTAGGCCAGGCTATAATATCGGCCGATATTAGCTTATCCAGTGACTATCGGCCAATTTTATCGCAGATATGTGCTGATATTACTAGATTTTTTACACCTCTCAAACAGCATTTCATTTGAGGTTCATTGCTTTACACTAGCAGTTCTCTTTCACCAGCAGAGGGCGCTAAATGGATAACAACAAGCATCATCACCCTCCACAGTGTCAAGCGGTGATGCACGTACATGCTCAGTTACTTTCGAGTTGAGTTACCATCTTTATTCGTAATATATCCACAAGTTTTTGATAACTGCATTTGAGGGATCAACGCAATACATGTGTAAATTAATATCTATCTATTTCATAGATCTAAGAAAAATATCGGCCGATATATCGGTATCAGATTTTTTTTCTTCCCATTATTGATATCGGTATCGGCCCCAAAAATCCCATATTGGTCAGGCCCTAGTTAAGAGGCTCAGATCAATGGGAGGAAATGTGCACAGTTGTGTGTGGAAGTGGTTGTTAGAGAAAGAGAGAGGGGAAATCGGGGGTTTGAGGGGAAGAGAGGCAGAGAGACAGGGGAGGAACAGGCGGAAAGAGGTATTGATTTTCTGGGGTTAAGCAGGGCCTGTAATTAAAATGTTAATTTGAGAAAGAGAGAGATAGTGTCCTGACAGCAGAGAGGGGGATAAGAGGACTGATAATCAGAACGACAGAACAGAGAGAGAGAGACGAGGGAAGGAGAGAGGAAACAGGGAAAAAAAGGAAAGAGGAAATGTAGAGAGATGACGAATGAAAAGAAAGTGTCTAAAACAATGACCAAACCTCAAAGACTCAGTCTGTTTCAGACCTGTTGAAATTGACTCCTCTGGTACCCGTGTTCAACTTTAAGATACATAATGTCTATTTTAATCATTATGATATGATGAATATTGATTAAATCCACTTAGTAAAATGTCGCTCAAATTAGCTTGTTGTTATCAAGTTTGCATCAAAGCACGATAAAATGAATAAACTTAAACAGAAAAACAAAAAGGTCTATCTTCTGTAAGGATCCTTTCTGTAAGGTTGTCAGAAAATTGGAATAAAAATCTGAGCATGTCAGTGACAAAGACAACAACGTTTAGTCGACACATCGTGATCGGGCACATTTTCCCTTCAGGATTAAAGTACAGCGAGTTTCACTGATGCTGGCTGAAGTTTTCAACCGAAGTAAGGGAAGACAGTTGTGTCCATTTTAGTCATTTAGTTCCAGTGGCAGCTGGTGCATTGTACTCCATGGATGGCACCATTTCTCACAGATGGACCTGGATGTATATCTTAGTTTGTTAACTTGATGCTAACACATACAAAAAAATGCCTTTAACTGGCTAACAGAATTAGCATCACAATAATTTCTATTTAGAATACAATCTATTTTGCTTAACATACAATACAAGATCATGTGCACTCATACTTACAGACATATGTTTCCTAAACTCTGTGGAGACAAACTTTACAAACTGATAACTCATGCTAGTCTGGTCTGCTGCTCTGATCCATCTTTATAAACAGTCAAAGCTCTGATCCAGTGACGCTGCATGACTCGCTCTTTCTGTCTCAGTTCATGAGACGTGTCCCTCTGTTGCCCCCTTCTGGATGGCGATGTGTAAGGCGTTACTCTCTCATATCGAAGAGGAATTCATGAGCATGTGCAACTTATAACAAGAGTGTACAGAGACCCAGAGCGCTGGAGATTAGCGCCCATGACTGGAAACACCATGACCAGCCAGCTGCCACTGTCACTGTCCCAAAAAATGTAAAAAGAAAAAATGGGGCTACGGTTTAAAATGTTTGATTTTGTGACTTTACACAAGATGTGTGCGTGTGTGTGTGTGTGTGTGTGTGTGTGTGTGTGTGTGTGTGTGTGTGTGCGTGTGTGTGTGTGTGGTAAAATGTGGGTGCAGGGCTAATAGGGGCTCATTAAAGAGGTTGCATTGTTAATTTGGTATGGCCCCTGTAGATCATTACCTAGCCCACTAATCACCCCCCACACACACGCACACATCAGATACAATCTAATTACTTTAGTGTCTAATTGATTAGTAATGGAGGGAGGTGGAAGTATTGGGCTCGTAGGTGAGGAAGAGGCTCAGTGTGGATGTATCGACTTAGGAGGCTAGTAGGCGGACTCTCGAGGGGCTAAAAGCCACCTCACAGACACAAAAAAAACATGGCTGACATTGCAATAACAGAAACATGTTCACGTATGAGTGATGGTAAGAAGTCGGCTGACGGAGCAGCACCATGAGAGCTTTACTGCCGCCCGGAGCTTAAACATGGCTGCTGATCATTTTAACATTATTTCAAATCTAATATTTATTCAAAAAAAAACATAATGCTGTGTAGCTGACAGAGCAATATTATGATCTGGCTGTCGTTTAATGACCTGAACATTTGATCCCTGACCCCTCGCGCTGCCTGCAGGCGGGACATGATCCATACGAGCTCAGAGCAGGAGGGAACACAGCCTTAACAGCCGTCTGTATGCAGCTACGATGATTGTGTGTTTGAACGTAAAATGGATGTGTTGACAGGAAAATATCCATCAAAGATACACAGGGGAAATGCTTGTGGAAAAAGGAACTATCAGTCTCCATTACAAAGCTGTGCTGCATTTCAGAATCAGACAAAAATACACATTTAACAGTCAGAAGAGAGCGTGAGAGCAGACTGGACTGCTAACTCTTTCCGTGTGAGCCTCAATAAGGCTTTTATTGCAGGTTTATTCCTGGGAATGCACCACAATTACATGCCACATTTATCCAAATAAAAAAAAAAGATGGCATTCGGGGGCTAATAGTGCCTTACAAAGAAACATTTTGGGAGTTAGTTTGACACCCCATGTACGGAGGCTATGGTCCTCCGGGCGGGCAGTCTGGATTCCAGTCCAACCTGTGGCTCCTCTTCCACATGTAAATGGTAAATGGACTTAAGCTTGTATAGCGCTTTTCTAGTCTTCTGACTACTCAAGGCACTTTTACACTGCATGTCACACCTACACATTCACACACTGATGGTAGAGGCTGCTGTGTAGTGAGGCCATCAGAAGTAACTAATCCCATTCATACGCCGCTGACGAAGCAGCAGGAGCAACTCGGGGTTAAGTGTCTTGCCCAAGGACACATCGGACATGTTGCTGCAGGAGCTGGGGATCGAACCCTCGACCTTCCGTTGGAGACACAACGACTCTACCAACTGAGCCCCAGCCACCCCAAATGTCTTTCCCAACACTCTCTCTCTTTCTGACTTCTGAATGTCTAATCTACTGCCCTATGTCTAAACAAAGGCATAAAAAGCCTGAAAAGAAACTGAAAAAAAAAAATTCATTACTAACTCACAAGGTAATACGTTTGACCAAAAAAATGAGTTACTGCCTTTGAGGTTTGTGAGGGTACCATCATCATCTTTGTCACAAGCTTAAAAAGATACCAGATAGTTCATATTAAGGTTAAAACTCAGTTTAGACAAGCTTAGATTTTAAGCTAAGGTATGACACGAGTACATATTTCACAATGTTTTTGTCTGTTTCAAACCACGGCAACAAGAAAAAAAGTCCCACACACACAATATTTGGTAACTTCTTGTTTTTAATAACCAGACATATCAGGAAAACTCCTGCACACCGTCTACATTGTACAAATATGCAAGAGTTTGATGTCGTATAACAATATATTTGAAGTTTGTATTTTTGCTGTTTCTCTTTCACTCCCAGCAACGCTTAGTGAAAATATGACTGAAGATCTAAAGCTTTCAATAAAATAATAAAAATTGTATAATTAAACACCAGGGATCAAAAAGTTTCAGACGATTCTGACGACCCTACACCCTCAAGTCTGCAGAATAAACGTCACCTGGTACCAGACTTACTCTTCAGCAGCTGTTTCTTTGAAGTGTGTATTTGTTTGTGGAGTGTGTGTGTGTGAATCTTAAAAGATTAGGGCAGCAGCAGGTCCTCTTTTGTAGCTTAACCTCCTTATTTATGCACGTGTCGGGAGGTTTAAGGTGCTGGTTGGGTGTGTGTGTGTGTGTGTGTGTGTGTGTTGGTGTCGGTGTTGGTATGTAGGTGTGTGTCTGTGAAGCTGGACTCACCGTATTCGGCTCGGAGATACTCAGGAATGTGCGGCTCGTATCCTTCTTTCTCTGGAACCTCATCGAACTCATCATCGTCATCGTCATCGTCTTCCTCTCCGTCTGCAGACGCCTTTATCTGAGGAAGAGTATTTCAATTATCTTTTGTCATCCCCAAAAATTCTGAGAGTAGGTGATAAACTAAAACGCCTTCTACAACGGGAAACCTTTTGGATTTACACACTCAAGGTCACTTCCTTCCCCAACCTTAACAAGGAGATTGATTTTGCTCCTTTTCTCCAACTGGTCTTCCCAATGTAAGTGCCTATTGTAGAGAAATATTTGTGACTTCTTTTCCAGACTAAAGCCCACATCAATGTGTATATGTGTGTTCTTGTCTTAATGGTGAACACATAATAAAGCCCACTTAAGTTTGGTGGTCTTTTTTCACTCTGTGTTTTAGTAGATTCTTTTTTCATATACTGTTTTCCCAGTTTGTCCTCCCCCTTTAATGTTGTTACACACGATTGCCAGCAGGCCATGACTTGTGTCTTTGACACATTTTTGGAATTTTGTGATGTAATGTTATATGTAGCTGTACGCAACGTTTTTTCTTATGGTATACCCTACTCAAACATACATTTTCTGAGGTCTTCTATGAAATCTCTTTTTGATATGTCTTGCTGTGTTTTTTAGTCTGTCAATGACGTCCTGACGAAGACTCAGTTGAGTCGAAACGCATTGACACATCCCTGTTAAATAAAGGATTTTTATACTGCATCAGAGTGCCTCTGACTTTCAGTTTAGACTACCTTTCCACACTACGAAGCTTTCCACACTGCAAACCTTTCCACACTACGAACTTCAGTGTCCGTGACATGGCAACCTGCGTGAGCATTGACTCTAGAGAGGAGGGGGGCGGGGGGAGACAGCTCTCTCTAATGTTTTAAATTTGCACTGAAGAACCAATTTTCAACGCTAGGTGTCAGAGTTACATATTGTGCCTTTAACAAAAGAATGCATTTTATAAACATATGGCACACACATTTGAAAAAAGCACATTCTTAAGTTTTACTGATGAGTCTCTGGTTTGGTAAGATGTTGAACATTTCAGGGTGATCATGATTGTGATAAATATCTAAACAACTCCAGACTAAAATGATTTTGATAGATGATTTTCTGTCTGGATATGCTCTAATATGTAATATGATCTATTTGCACACACAAAGTCTCCTAAAAAAGTCCCTCTCTGTAAAATTACACTATCTGATGTGCTGAAAATGTGCAGAGTTTCTCCTTCATTCCTTCGCTCTACTCAGGGTTGTGTGATCTTATTGGTGAACGGGGGGAAATGGGATGGTGACAATTGTGTCTATGCATGTGTCTGTATGTGCGTTAGTGTGATAGTGCAAGTGATGAGCTTCTATCAGCGCTAAGCAGAATTTATGGCTTTTAATTTCCTGGTGGGGTTGTTAGCCATTCGCTGTGCTACAATGCAGAACACAACACTCATATACGCACAGGGGTCATTTCCATAACACAAATGTGGGTCTGCGTGTGTGTGTGTGTGTGTGTGTGTGTGTGTGTGTGTGTGGGTGCCCTGCCTTTAACAGCTGAGGACACACACAACACACACACACACACACACACACACACACACACACAGACATGTACACACACACACACACACACACACACACACACACACACACACTCACACACACACACACACACACACACACACACACACACACACACACACACACATACAGCAGAATAATAATCACAGTGATTACCGTTATGAGGAGCAGTAAAACCTGACGTTAAGCTAACCTCTAATTCCCAAAGGCCTATTTTTCATTAGTGTGTAATATCTGCGTGTGTGTGCGCTCTATAGAAAGGCTACCCATTATAACGTCAGAATTAGTTTACAAATGATGACTCCTTATACGATCACCGAAACACACACACACACACACACACACACACACACACACACACACACAGAACTGAGACGTCGGACGGTGTCAGTTGACCATGAACGCATCTCTCAATCCAGCACACCAACACCAATTAAAACCCATCATATTACAACACTCTCTATCCCGTTAACCAGCAACTAAACAATTAAAGGCTAATTAGCTGTCATTAACACAGCGGGTTAGACTGAGACACGGTGGGAGGTCTGAGAGGGAGAAAACGTTTGATATATAAAAGAATACAACAAGATGTGTCTATTTGAAAGGTGTTTTTTCATTTATATTAAAAATATTACATCAGCCTGGTTTTATTGTCTCTTTGTTTAGTTTTATAAAGAAAATATGGTGACACTTTGTTGTACACTGCACTGAAGCAGTTATCACTTACATTTTGCTGCTTTTTCTGACTTTCATACAGAGTAAACATTTGCAGCATGGAACCAAAATTTCCTTTACATTTGATGGAAACCAGATTTTACACTTACACTAACCCAATTTAACACTTAGACTATCATTAATTGAAAGAAATTATAAATATTGGAAATTGGCCCGTAGATATATTTGATAAATTACAGGCAAGGACACTGAAGAGGGTACATAGCTTCCATTTGCGCCTTTAATGGTTTCAATCTTCAATTTGCTCTCATTCAAACCGCTCAACCACAAAAGATAATCCAAAATTTACGAGGAAGTAAACCCTGTCTGGTTAAAAGTAATTCAGCTGATCCATCAGTTAGCCTGTACAGAGACTAAGCTACATTCCTGGTGGCAGCAGCCGTGGGTTTAGAGTCTGGCCTCGACCCTTTGCTGCATGTCATCCCCCAATTTCTTATCCCAACATTTCCTGTCTCTCTTCAGCTGTTCAATCTAATAAAGGCAAAACCGCCGAAAAACTAAAAAGAGGTAATTTTTTTTTGCCAATCACCAGGTAGTTTCTGGAAAACGTATCTTTAAAAATATAATGTGTCAAATTGTAACACTCTAAATTCATTTAAAATGAACAAAACCTCTGTTATATGTATATTTAGTTTACATTAGCTCAAATAGCACCAAAAGTTATCACAGCCAGAGAAATCCTTCATTTTATAGTTGTAACACCGTGTCTTGTCTGATAGAGCCGCCATGTTTATCGTTACCATGTCAAAGACTGCTACATGTGCTGTATGTGCTGCTGTGATAAAAACGTTGTGTAAATTATACTAGGATACATTAGCTCATCGGTAAGCCTGTTCTCTTCCTCAGGTCGGTTTTGCCTTTTCACCTTGACTACGGTCAACTCGGAGTTCGTTTTCATCGGGGGTGGGGTGGGAGTAGCAGAGAGAATCACTCCCATGATTCCCCACCAGCCTCAATGTCATCTTTTGTTGTTGTTTTGATTGAGAACCCCCTGGTGGTGGAATTTACCTAGTGTGTGTTTAAGTCCTCAGGGCAAAGAAACTTCCAGAGAATCATACCGTACCGTGCCGTGACATATTTCCAACTGAAACGAGAAAGAACCAATCCCAAGATAGAAGGCGGGACATAACGTTGGGATGAATTTGATTGGATCATTAGCTTCAACAAAGCTCTATAATTGGTCAAAAAATGAGTAAACGCCCCTTAGTGCAGGATGAGTCACCAGATATTTGCAACAATTTACAGGAAGAGAAAAAAGTCATGTAGCTGCTTACTCAGATAATGCTTTACTGAAATACATTTAACAGAAACGCTGGAATATAACATGTCTTTTTCATCACTTTAAGAACTGCACACTTGATCTACCAAAGGTATGATTTTTTTTTACACAATATGAATCATGGATATCCATTTTAATCATAAAGAACGATTAAGTTTATATTTTTTTATTTCATTCTTGTTGGATGAAGCTGAAAACAGAGCATATTTATGACCATTTGGTAGGTCCAGTGTGTGTTTAACAAAACTGTACTTTGTTTTCGTGTGGCTGACCTTAAAACATTTTCTTATCACTTTTTTATTGTTTTTCGCTTGTTTTTATAAAAAAAGTGTGATTCCTTGTTTTTGTTTTGTCATGTTGTTGTATTTGATGTGTTGTCTTAAACTTCTACTCAATTGCTTGCCGGACATTGTTTAAACACTGGTTATAATAACGCGGGGTGGCTCAGTTGGTAGAGTCGTTGTCTCTCAACCTGGAAGGTCGAGGGTTCGATCCCCAGCTCCTGCAGCAATATGTCTGATGTCTCCTTGGGCAAGACACTTAATGTATGAATGGATTAGTTACTTCTGATGGTCTCACTACACAGCAGCCTCTACCATCAGTGTGTGAATGTGTAGGTGTGACCTGCGGTGTAAAAGCGCTTTGAAAAGTCAGAAGACTAGAAAAGTGCTATATTAGCTCAAGTCCAATAAACTCCAGATAAACATACTGTATTTTTAAAAATGTTATCATACTGAACTTTATGTTTGCATTATGATATTTAGTGACTTAATTCTGCGCGAGACGTCACACTATAGGAAACAAAGATTTTGAGTTTGATCAAAACGACCAACCAGTGATCTTTTTTAATCAGAGAACAGAGTCGATCTTATTTATTCCTTAAATAAAAGCTGAGGGAACTCTGTTAAAACAGAAGTGGAACATTTTAAAACACCAAAGCAAACTTTCTCCATTACTCTGCTGTGCAGCTGCTGCTGCTCTTATTCATCCTCACAGTACAATGGATTCACACACACACGCTCAGATATAGTCTCTATAGGTTTTCTGCTTGTCTACTTTAATCCCAGCCGGTTTATTCTGCGCTGATCAATGGCCTCGGACAAAGAAGTGATCACCCAGCCGGAGGAAAATCCTGCCCTAACATCATCCCTTTTCCCCTTCTTTCTGCCTCTTTGTCTCTAATTCACCTTAATTTAATCCTGATAGCATCGAGCGCTGTCGGCCGCCCTGGCAGAGCTGTAAGTCTCGCAGCAGAATTAGCTTTCCTCCAGAAACATTTTGCTGACGGCGAGCGTGGCTAAAATATGGCCTCTATTCCCCCACATGGATGCACGGGGGGCTGCTTTGCATTTTAACAGAGCTTTGGTTTATTCTGCGGTACACACACCAGGAGAAAATCACACAGCAGCGCAGATAAAAACTGCTTGTAACTGGAGATTTAGCAGATGAATTAGAAGTGATGCTTAAAGAAGAGCAGGGCCATGTGTCACTGTAATAGGAAAAAGACAAAACAAATATCGGGAACTTTACCTTGAAAAACAGATAGAGTCAGACGATAGGAGTAAAAATAGTTCCTAAAAAGAGCAGAATTAATAACAAAAAGTAAAAGAAGGGCTATGTGTTACTATAATTGTTATCTTTACTCAAAGATAAAATAAAGCATACGGCTAAAGGGAGAAATAAGAAGTTCTTAAACAACCTAATAAAGAGATCTGTGGGAGAGTAACGGCTATACATTACAAGGAGAACGATGCAGCTTCAACCTGTGCATCAAGAAGATATACGGAAATAAAAGTGCTAAGAAGGTTTCTTCATTTCTTATGTTGATCATTGTCCTGATGAAGTGATTTATGAAAAGAAAAGTTCTCCTTCAGGGATTTGTGTGTGTTTCCAATCAGTGTTGGAGGTAAATGCTGTCATCTGTAACTAGAGATGTGCGCGTTAGCTCGACGACACAGTTAAACGTCATCACCCTTGCTTGTCGGCACCAGAATTACTAGTCACTTGAACTAAATATTGATGTTTTTATATGTTGCCCTCGATGTTGGTCATATGTCAGCCTAGTGATAGTGCGGAGGCTATGGTCCTCAAAGTGGGCTGCCTTGGTTTGAATCTGACCGTGGCTCCTTTTGCGCATGTCATTCCCCGCTCTCTCTCTCTCTCGCCCTAGTTTCTGACTCTATCCATTGTCCTGTCTCTGAATAAAGGCATACTAAGCTCCAAAGTAAGCCTTTAAAAATAAAAAGTGTTGTGCTCAAACTGCAACAGCCACCTGCCACTAGCTGGAGCTGTAGGCATAGATTGGCTGTAGCTCCGGTTAATGGGCCTGCTCTCCTCGCTCTACTACCCGGATGTAAACAAGCACAGTGAACGGAGAGCATCCGGTGGGGGCAGAACGGTCAGTATTTTGATCTAATGTTGCTTAGTGCTGTGCTCATGATGGATGTTTGGGCCAGCGAGACAGAGCAGAAGAACTCAGGCCTATGTCCCTTTGGAGAAGCCTGACTAATAGTTATTTTGGAGGGAACAAAAGAAAGGAGTGTTAGGGCGCGGTCACACTGGCAATCCGTACCGTGAGAAATCTCTTTGTTGTCTACCATTTTGTCCCCAAGTGACATGACCACATGGTGCATTGTCTCTCCGTCATCTTGTCTTCTCTCCCTCTCTCTGTCTCTGTCACACACACACACACACACACACACACACACACACACACACACACACACACACACACACACACACACACACACACACACACACACACACACACACACACACACACACACACACACACACACACACACACACACACACACACCCCACTCTGCTTGTAAATACTTTGTTTGCTGTAGTTTAGTTTATAATAGTTTATTTGTTTGATTGAGTTTCATTGATTGACTTGATGTTGCTTTGTCAAATAACTTCTGTTATAACTTAAAGAGCAGTTGTCTGTGATTACTGGTGTATGTGCATTGTGACATAAGCTGGGTGCCACGGCTAGTGTACGGATTTCATGCCTTCAATGTATTAAATACAGGTTATTAATTATTAATAATATTAGTATTTAATTCATTCATTCGAGACTGATTTTGTGATCATTTGGTTATTTTCTCCTGATTTCAGGTGGTTCCCCATTCTAATTAACTCAGTTTTACTGTTAATTCATATTAATAATTAATGAAGGATAATTATTCATATTAATTTGATAACCACATTTTGACTATCTAGTTTCCCGCGTATTAGCTCTGCAAAACCCCAAACATGGATTAATGTTGGTTCTTTGTAGATGATATAATAATGAGTAATTTCTTTTACCTGCTCTTTTGTAGTGTCTTGAGGTCACATTTGTTATGAATTGGCGCTTTACAAATAAAGATTGATTGATTGATTAATCTAGAAAATGGAGATAAAGCTGTATGTAGGCTGTGTCTGGTCAAACTGGGATATGGACTTGTGGAATGTGTAACAACATTCAGCACAGGTATGTGGATGTAAACCTGCAGGGAGGACTGAGGGCTGGTGGTGCTAGCGCTGTTTACATTAGCCACACTTGGAGAACCAAATTACATTGTGTACCCGCAGAGAGTTATGAATAAATTGCGCTCAATTTTGACTGTTTTCTGAGTGACAGATTTGGAATTTCCTTTTAACGGACCAGGAAAGTAGTCGGTTTAGAGCCTCAACAGTTGTAACAGTTGTGTAATTTAATGCAAGTTATGATCATCTTTAGCAGTGAAAAGTTTGTTTGTGAACCTGAAAACATCACTGAAGGCAAGAATTCTTGTTTTGCATTCAGTGTTTCTCAATATAGAATAACAGTGTAACTGTGGTTGAGACATGCATGTGTTTGTATACTGAAAATATTTTAAGAACTTAACAAAAAAACACAAAATTAGACTATATACAGTATAGGCCTACATTAAACAGGAGAGGACTGTGTGCGGCTCAGTTGGTAAATGGTAAATGGACTTGGAGCTTGTAGTTCTTTCTAGTCTTCTGACTACTCAAAGCAGCGGGAGGCTCAATCCCCAGCTCCTGCAGCAACAAGTCCGATGTGTCCTTGGGCAAGACACTTTACCCCTAGTTGCTCCCGCTGCTTCGAGTAGGCAGAAGACTAGAAAGAACTACAAGCTCCAAGTCCATTTACCTTATTAGTTGTCTGTAATTATCACCACCTGGTGACTCAGAAACCTAAACCTGACGCTAATCAAGTGCAAAAGCGAACCTGAGAAAGCCACTATGCACAACATGTTGTTCACTGCAAAGTACATGTACTTTAAAAGTCAATCTAAACAATCCTGGTGTGTGCTGGATTAGGCTGATCTTGAACAGAATTTTAAAATTTGATATGATTCTAGTAAAAATGAAACAATATTGATACTCATTTGATACCACAGCAACAACAATTCGAGGTCATAGGAACCCAATCTTCTGTGATTTCATGTTTTGAATTTGGCAAAAATGTTGGCCACATTTTTTTACTAAACGTTGCCGATGCCTAAGCACCTATGTTATGAAATAAATGTAGTTCTTTAAAGTCTTGGTATTTTTTTTGTTCCTCCCTGCGATGTCCGAAGCAGACTGGTTACCATTTATATTCCAAGTATTGTTAACTAGCATCCCTGCAGACACTGGCTGAATGCAGGAAAGCAAAGGAAAGTGTGTAGAGAACAAAGCAACTCTCAACATGTTGGCTTTAATCAAGTTACAATTTATCTATATATTAATCGATATAAACGATCATCTGCACGCTAGAGCAGCTCAAAATCTATCTTTAGACTCCAGCGTCATTCCTCATTTCTCCCATTGCTATAGTCCAACTACAAGCAAAGACCATCTCTCAGAAAAAGAAGCGTTGGCTGAAAGTCCTGTATCACTTAACCCTGATGACACTGGACGCCTTGAAGAGGTGGTCGTTTCTTTTAAAGGCTGCATCGTTGTCAGAAAGCCACTGAGTTTAAGAATAAAACTTCAGGAAGAAAGACAAACGAAAAGCTAAACATTTATGCTTATGCTTTTAAAATGACACGTTCATGCTAACATATAAATGTACTTTTCAGGTGTCCACATACTTTTGGTTGTATAAAAGGGAGTGGGATTAAAACTTCATGCTGTTTCTTCTACAGGTGTCTTGCGTATTCAGTTTCTATCCCCCCTCCCCCTCTCTCATCCTTCCCCCCTCCTCCCCCTTAAATAAGACTCTTATCCTTTATAAAAATGATGTGAGGGCGCCGCCTCGGACAACTGCTCCCCTGACTTCATTTGTCTCTTGGCAAGTTTGATGGCGCTGCGTTTAAAAACCCATTCAATCTTATAAACCAAAAATTAAATGTAGTCGACTGTGATGGGCACTCAGTGCATCTGCTATTTATATGCTAATGTACACTCAGCCTGCCAAGGTCTGGCAAATTATTACTGCACAGCCATAAGTCAGGTGTATGGCAAAGAGGGGAGGGGGCAGGTTCAGCTTCACACAAACACACACACACACACACACACACACACACACACACACACACACACACACACACACACACACACACACACACACACACACACACACACACACACACACACACACACACACACAGGCAGAGGAGGAGGAGGAGGAGAAAACAGAGCAAGGAAGGAGGAGAACACAGGGAGGTGAAAAAGCTGTGAAAAAGAGACGTCTCCATTGTCTCCACTGACAAGTTAATATAGCTCTCCACCTAGTCACACACACACACACACACACACGCACACACACACACACACACACACACACACACACACACAACATACACACACCACACACAGTAAATTATTTTGTTAAACATTTAAGGCTGAAATGTGAAACGTCTTGTGGGTAAACTGATCGTCTCTAATGTTGCCATTATCTCAAACATTTCCCTTAAGAGAGAGCAAACAGTTAGCTTAATGAACACATTACACACTAACACATTTATAAACACACAGTCATCTTCCTGGGAATATTACACATACATTACACACGCACGCACGCACACAGTTGAGACAATAGAAAGTAACTGCAGTGATTGTGTGATAATCTCTGCGCTGACAATTTCACACCTTATTATCCTTTTTAAACGTAAAAGTTTGCTGCTGATAGATTCAGACGTAACGTGACATAACTAACTTATAGACCTGGTGGGTTGCCACCTAAAGTACGTGTTTTTATCAGTTTAATTTGACATTTTTCATATGTAAGACTGTTGTTGTTGAATGTGATGCTCTAACTGAAGAGGAGACGAGCCCGGGTTGTTGTTCAACAGAATGTTATGGTTAAGAGAAAACCCAGAGGGGAGGAGATTGTGGATTAATGCTGTTAGACGCTCTGCTGTCCCTGTGAGGGAACAAAAGAACGGACTTCTCCTCATCCTGACTTCAAATAATGTTTAAACTTGATCTAAATATTCCTGCCTTTAACTCACATTACTGCCCCAGAACACTGACTGACAGAGACAGCTGACAGAGATCCTGATGATACTATTGTTAGCTAACGTTAACTAGCTAATGTTAGCTAATTAAAACTCAACCAATGCTTTGATGAGTCATTTCTTGCCCTTTACTTCTCAAATAGCTGCATTATTGATCCAGCCACAGAAAAAATAGACAAAGCTGTCTGTACTTTTGTAGACTTTCATCGTGGTGTGAGGGGAAGCAAACATGTGGAGGAAGGTGCTCTGGTCAGATGACAACAAAATTAAAGTTTTTGGCCTAAATGCAAAACGCCATGTGTGGTGGAAACTAACACTGCACATCGCCCTGAACACACCATCCCCACCGTGACTTGGTGGTGGCATGATTATGCTGTGGGGATGCTTTTCTTCAGCAGGGACAAGGAAGCTGGTCAGAGTTGATGGGAAGATGGATGGAGCCAAACACAGGGCAATCTTGGAAGAAAACCTGTTAGAGCCTGCAAAAGACTTGAGACTGGGGTGGAGGTTCATGTTCCAGCAGGACAATGACCCTAAACATACAGCCAGAGCTACAATGGAATGGTTTAGATCAAAGCATATTCATGTGTAAGAATGGCCCAGTCAAAGTCCAGATCTAAATCCAATTGAGAATCTCTGGCAAGACTTGAAAATTGCTGTTCACGGACGCTCTCCATCCTATCTGACTGAGCTTGAGCTATTTTGCAAAGAAGAATGGGTAAACATTTCAGTATAGATGTGCAAAGCTGGTAGAGACATACCCCAAAAGGCTTGCAGCTGTAATTGCAGCGAAGGTGGTTCTACAAAGTATTGACTCAGGGGGGGCTGAATACTTTTGCATGCCACACTTTTCAGTTTTTATTTGTAAAAAAATGTGAAAACCATGTTTCATTTTCCTTCCACTTCACAATTTTGCAGCCACTTTGTGTTGGTCTATATCACACAAAATCCCAATAAAATACATTTACGTTTGTTGTTGCAACGTGATAAAATGTGGAAAGGTTCAAGGGGTACGAATACTTTTGCAAGCCACTGTCTGTATTCGTGCAATTTTCAAAATTTACTGTCGCTGTTTGTCTTTTAGAACCCATAATAGGGTCATAACAATAGGACCAAGGTTTAGAAATACCAACACTCACGTAACGTATCTTTGACCCGTCTTCATCGTTGTAACTAAATTTTTTTAAGTGGCAGGAAATAGACTGTCGCTGATTCACTTGAACATACTGTATATACAGACTAATTAGGCCTGAAGCTTTCAGTGGAGTCTGACCTGTTCAGGGCCTGATTTGCCACAACATCCCACATCTCTATTAACACCTTGCTCTCCTATTCATTACTACCTCAAGAGGATCCCATGGGATCCCATATTAACGAGAAAAAAAAGCTTTCCACTCCCCTCCCCTCCCGCTCTCTCTCTCTTCTGCTTCTTCTCGCCCGCTTGACCCCATTATCCCCCTCCCTCCCCAAAACACGCACCCACACCCTTGGTCTCTGGGGAGCAGTCAGCTTATATGATGTGTAGGGTGACATCTTTATTTCACTAACCTTGCCTGGCAGGTCTATTAGCCAGCCCAGAGCTTCCCAAACCTGCCCGTCAGCCAGCTTATTCTCAGCTGTCGACTTCAGTTCCCCTCCCAGGCCTGTCTCAATCTGTGATCAAAACAGTCATTATGATGAAGCCTTGCCTCCTGCCACACTCAAATTACACACTGCTATTCTTCATTTTAACCGGGAGCGCTCTGAGAGGACACCTGCAACGTCCTGAAGAGGAGCCAGGGCCCTTTAAACACCAGGGTTGGGGGTTTCCAAGGGCCGTTTTTGCCAGGTTTTATGAAACTGGTTCAGAGATCTCGACAATTAACAAATCCACCCCCACCCATTCCATGTCGGTCCCAGAGGATCCATCAGCTCCACTTTAAAAACCATCTCCTTTCACATTATCACAGAGCCCTGATGGAAGCAGATGGAACCACAGCAATCAACCAAATGTCACTCCGACAGCAGAGACAGACGGGTTTTTGATTCACCCACTCTTGTTAGCTCGATGATGACACTTCCAAAATCAAGTCATCCAAGGAGGGACCGCCATTCCCAACATCAAAAATACACTGTGCGACACGGATCTCATAACTTTGTGCAATGAGGTAACTAGTGAAGCGGAGGCCACAAGTCAACACGCAGCATCAATAGTCATCAGTGTGCGTCAACCTGATCCAGCTGAGGTTGCCATGGCAGTCAGCAGGAAGTGGCACTTGGCATGGTGTTCATGTGTATAGAAATAAGACAGGACTTCCAGCATGGTGGCTTCCACCGATGATCCTCCAGAGCCCCATGCAGAAACAGATGGGTGACGTCACTCAGTCTTCTTCCACTAGTATTTACAGTGTATCACTGAGACCCAACAGACGAACATGCGCTACTCCAGGATGTCATGGACAAAAACATGTATGTTGTAGTCAATTAGAAAAGGAAATCTTGTCTGGAAGTTGTTTAACGTTAAACTCTGGCTTCAATGAATTTAAAGAGAAATTCACATCCATTCCACGAGGCGTATATCATCATCAGACGATGACAGACAAAGATTTCTGAGATTAATAAAAGAATAATCGATCAACTGATTCCCTGCTGTACGTTAAACACAATTCAATCTATCTCTATAAACCATGTTGAGAGGGAAACAAAGAAACAGAGGCAGACAGAGGAAGAGGAAAAACATATTTCTGCAGTACAACTAAGAGCCGGAGACACATTCAGAGAATGAATGTACAAATGAAAAGGGGGAAGTGTAGGAGGAGAGAAATACAGGGATAGTCTTTCTTTGTTTATCTGCAATGAGAAACAGGCGGCCACATCCATTGTGCTGTGATAAGATGGGTTATCAGCAGTAAACAAGGCCTGGGTCTGTATGAATGGAGCCCGCAGTGACTAAATACACTCTTAAAAAAACAGATATGTTCAAATAAGTCTGCATGTCGAAGCCTTTCCTAAACACAACGTGTATTCAGTTAACAGAGCTCATCAGAGGCATGGGATTCTTCTGGTTCATTTTCAGCATCTCAAAAAAGATTAAAGATATGAAGACGACACAATGATAGCTGCTGTATATGGGCGTTTTCTTGAAATACAAATGTGTCTGCTAAAAGTTGGAACAATCTGTCAAGAAGACCCAAAGTCAACTCACATTTTTCCAGTCGAATCAGCACTTTTTTTTCTTGCCAAGTAATTATACTTAAACGCTGCACGGGGGCAACAGCTCTGCAGGCTGTAAAATTTACAATTCAGTCTCTACAGTATTATTATCCGTCAACGTCTCAAACACAAACAAACAAACCTTGTGTGCCCTCTTCGGTTGTAAATATTAATCGACGAAGCCTGAGTAAAGTCAGGGGGCTCCGGAGGCTCATCGGCAGCAGCCGCTATGCTGGAAATCCTGTCTCAGCCTAACTTTCAGTCAACCTAACGACAGGCTGAAAGCTGGAGCTGAGGCGGGTTTTAAGCCTCTTGACGAGCCGTTGCAATGTGCCCACCTGTCAATCATGTCAGCTACGCGCCTAACTATGGATAACACGTATTGTTCCCAAAATCAAAACGGAGCCGTTTACAAAAAATCACACCCCAGTGTGTGCCAGTGATGACAATAACTAATCAGACCTATTTTGTTTTTTGTACCAGGCTGCAAACATGTTTATTTATGCTGTAAAAACGGCTTTTTTGCCTGTTGTGTGTATGTGACTTCCGGTGTTCCTGGAGCCAGCCTCAAGCAGACACTCAACGGACAGCAAGATTTTGCACTTCAGCATTGGCTTCATTTTTCAGGACGGGAGGTTGACACTTAGTTTGACACAACAAACGGTGATCATAAAAAAAGATGGGAAGGTGCTGAGCCAAAATAGGTAAATGATAAGGACAGCACTCCAAATTGTAGGCTACATTTAATTGCCACACGGATGTTTCGAGCAGACGCTCTTCTTCAGCCTCTAACAGGCCATTTTCACAAACACACACATCAAGGTAAAGAGACAACCACTCAGTGGGGCTGTCGCTCCCAACACCTCCCCTTAAACTACTGAAGAAATAAAAAGTACCTGACAGAAAACAAAAGACTGAAAACAGAAATACCAAACTTAAATAACAAAAAGTATGTTTGTGCACATTAAGGTGAAGCACTTCTCATTTCATTGTATATTCGTACAATGACAATCAAGGCTTTTTATTCTATTATTAACCAATGCAGACAGTCTATCATCATGCATCGATCACAGGGAATAAACATCACCCCACCCCACCCCTTCGCTGGAGGTGAATTCTCCTGATTATGTCCTGCTGCTTTTTCACGTCAGCTCACTCAGACTCTCTGCAGAATAAATACTAGGAGGCTGGAGGAGAAACTTCAGATGAAGTCAGGGTGAAAATTCAGCTGTTTGTGTTTACACATACAGCTCACCCCAAAAACTTCAGGAGTTTAATGCAAGTGTGAAAGCACCTACTTAAAGTCAGTTTTGCTGTGGCCATAAACTGTTTATTCTGAACATCTTTTCAAGGTTAAAATGTGCACAATGCCACTTTGCCAACTCCAAACATTTAAATATAACAAAGGTGAAAGGAACTGTTGTTAAAAAAACAAAACAAAGCACCATTGTGCACTTCTATTTTCAAGTATTCCAACTTTATGTAGATGATTCTTTATTCATCTGTCGGACTCCCCGATTCAGTAACAGTCGTCTCTATCTGCATCTATAACACCCCACCCCCATTCTCGCTCTCTCTGCTGCCCCCCGTAATGTGAGACGATACCGAGGGGCCAGCGGAGAGAGAAACCAATCGTGTGGTGTGTCAGCGGCCCGATAGAGAAGGACCCAGTAATGGAAGGCCTTTTAAGGCTAAAAAGGAAAAGCTAATTATGATAAAGGGGCTGTAAGTTGTGTGGTTATCGCAGCGCTGGGCCTGCTGGTGCAGCAGACTGGTCCCTGACAGTGATAACCAGCCAGAGCGAGACGCCCGGCGCTCTGTCACTGTCACTCTGACACTCTGCTCGCCTAAAGATGGATTCACACGTTACAACTTTTATGCCTTTTTTTCATACAGCACTTGCATTAATTTGTTCTTTAAAACTGGAACTGCGACTCCCTTCCTCTCTGTTTTTGTGATCTCTGAGCAGAGAAAGTGTGCAGAAAAACCCTTGTCTCTAGAACATCTCGGCACCAATTACACAATCTCAAATAAGCAATTATTTTTAAATATAAACCTCCATCCCAACACTGAAGAGGGGACATTTTTTCCCTCCGCTTAAATCAGCAAAGAGCACGGCAGATTTACGATGCAAGGCCAGATTTGGAGGCCGGCAGATAGACATATCAGCTGTCAAAGCCATGGGGCACATTAGTGGTAGTGAAGGGAATAAATGGGTACATCCTCCCCCTGCTCCCCAATTTCTCCCCTCTGTCTCTGATGCATTATGCATGATGGCTTCACTTTGTTATCTCACCTCTCACAAATGTCTTTACTCTCAATATTTCTATCCTCTCTCACATCCTCTCTTTATGATACGTCCCTCTAGAGTAACGCAGAAAAAAGGACTGAATAGAGACATTTCAGGAAAATAAACGCAAGAAGAGAAGAAGTTAGAGAACTTCAGAGTTTGAAAGGTACTTCACATCATAAACTACGTATCCCAGCAACAGGAACTGATATTATAATTGTTCTTTTACATTTCATAGAGATCAATTGCAGCCTAACCACTTTGCATTTTTGGAAAAAGTCATTGTGGTTTTTCTTGAGTGAACTTCAGTGTAAAGATTACTGATTACTCATCCCACGGCTGAGTGGTCACAGGAATATGAGGCCGCAGTTTTTCAATAGGCCACTAGATGGAGCTTAAAACAAGAGCCAAATGTGTTTACTGCAGAATCCTCATTCAAAGACCTTTAAGAAGTTGGATTTGGAGAGTAAGACTCTTTTAGATGTGATCACCTTTACTAGCTGGTTGTCTTCTTATTTACAGATTTTAATTTTGTTTTGACAGACAATGTGTGTATGACATCACAGTCTTTTAAAGTTGGTCAGTATATTTTAATAATAAATGTTAGTTTTTAAATTCTTTAACTGCGGGACTTATTGATGGGATTGTTGTGTAATTTTTGTGCAGATCAGTGCAAGGCAAAGACATTTCCTTCAGTCTGTATAGTTTGACATGTGGGCCAAAGAGGGGCGGTTTTAGCAATTTGGAGGCCCCAGGCATAGTCCAATATGAGGCCTTTCTCAGTGGTGTAGTGGTGCGTGAACTTGGGTATTCTCTCTTAGTTACCCCAGCAGAGGATAAACGGCCTCTTTTAGAAACACTGACATGTGTAAGACTCCTCTTGCATAATTAGTTAACCCAAAAAACGTTTATATTTTCACATTGACACTGCTTCACTTCAGGGAGAGGGGATTGTTATGAAATGAACATAAGCAACAGAAGAGGAGCAGAAACAGACAGGCTGAGACATCTACATCGTGATGCATTTTGAGGGAACTATTCCTTATTAAGCAGTGTTGGGGGAAATGCGATACAAAGCAATGCAGTACTAACTCTGATTGCTGTTTTCTTGTAAGAAGTTACATTATGCATTGGTTTTTGCAATTCAAGTAATCAGTTATTATTTAGAAGAGGGTGTACCCAGTGGAGACTGAAAAGTAATTGTGTATATAAACTCTGTATACCTACGTATACCCTGCACTACAACACTGTCCCATTACTGTTTTACTTAAAGCAATCATAACAAGTGAACAAAGCCAAAGATAAAGAAGATCTGCATCACTAATTGTGAGTTATAAATAAATGTACACACAGTGGAAAGAAAAGAAAAAAAATCAGCTGATGTGGCAATTATGAAAACATCCCTCCTCTTTCAGTCTTTATCCTCCTTTTTATTAATGATCTGTGCCTTAAGATTAGTGTTGTTACTGTCCCACATGTGATCTGTAGGAGGATGCTGCCACCTGCTGGCCATGCTCTGTTCCAGCAGCTATATCAGCTCTTGTCTTTTAAATGTAATCATGAATAAGATTTGTGTAAATTCACTCATAATGAGTGAAACCTTTTATAATTGACTGCTTATAATGAATTGACCATGTTAGAGAGTCATCCACAGGACACAAAGAGGGTTTCTACATTTCATTTTTTGTTTTTAAGTTGAAGTGCTTTTAAAATGTAAAGAGTTGAAAGTGTTTGCTCCCCTCTGAAGTTCTGCTGTGGGAGGATGTGATAGATCTTTTTGTGTATTTCCTAGAGTGGTCTGTAACTCGTTTCTTTTACATACTGTAGAGTGATACAGCTCACAGCAAGGGGGAGACGGCATCGTTAAAGTGTTTTGGAGGTTTCAACATCATTAAAGAAATTAAAGACGTCATATCATCCTGTCACAGAGAGCAGCATAACCTGATGTTTCTAAAGACCAACCCCAGGCTCTCCCTCATGTGAGCTTATGGGTATGAATTTTGTGCGCTCACATGTGACTAAAATCTCGATTTTTTCAACCAATCGTGGAGCCCTCAGATATTAATACAGTGTTGATTGCACATGAAGAAACAGATCATAACCATGTGATGAAACCACAGGCAACAAGTAAATATTATTTACAGTCTACCATTATCTGATGTTATGCGTACGGAACATTACATCACATAAGATCATGTCTGATTATAGTATATAATTATTATTGTAAAACTTTAAACATCTTATTATCTTATGTAACTCAGGTTAGCATGTATTGGTGAGACCAACACTGCAGACTTTGACCGTGTCCACTCGTCTGCTTGTCACCTGCTACTGTTACTTGATATAATCCTGTACATTCAAATTAATTAATAAAATATGAATTTGCTGGACTTCCGTAACAATGGCTGCGAAGGGAAGGAGCTCCCGACTGAACCAGAGTCATTGAAAAAATACTCCCATTCAAATTGAGATAATCATCCCAACTAAAAGCATAAAGAGAGGGGGTACGGCGTCTACCAAGACACCGAGCAGTAAACGCTAGCAGAAAGTGGAGGTGGTACGATATGATACGATACACTTTATTGTCCCCTTGGGGAAATTTGTCTTGGACTCAAAGTGCTGCCAAACATCCAGCTGCTTCCACTCAAATCAATAAACAAGAACAATAGAGAAACCACATCCACACAAACAACAAAGGCACAACAAGTACAGAACAACACAAGATATATTGCACATTACCCATATTGCACAATATCTCAAAATAACAATGGTAAGAGAAGATAAAAAGCATACAGGGACACCATGACGCTATTGCACAACCCACACAGCCTTACGAAACATTATTCAGGAATTTGATTGACGTGGGAATAAAAGAGTTTTTAAAGCGGTTCAGTTTACATCAGGGGACTCTGTATCGTCTGCCGGAAGGTAGAAGCTCGTACTCAGAGTGGAGGATGTGAGACGGGTCAGACAACACTCTCTGTGCCAGTCTGAGAATAGACTGCTCATATATTGGCTGTAGGGAGAGGTTTTCAGTCCTCCCCATCACCTTCATGGCAGTCAGCACCAGACGAGCAAGCTTAGATTTTAACGTACCTTGATTGGTGAAGGAGACGAGGCACTACAACGCAATTAATTAGCAGCTAAGCTAACGAGCAGAAAGGGGGGATAAACCTCGCTAGCCCCGGTTGGAAAAATGGCTGACTTGGAGCTGATTCTGCCAGAACTAAGAGGGTTTCGCCAAGAAATAAAAGAACGATTAGAGACAATAAAAGAAGACATTTTGAAGGCGAACACCAGAATGAATGAAGCACAGGGGCGAATCACGAAAGCAGAAGAGAGGATCCAAAACACGGGAGAAGTCATGACGGAGATGCTGAAACTACACGTGAAGCTGAAAGACAAGCTAACAGACTTAGAGAGTTGCTCCAGTGTGAGAATGTGAGAATTTATGGGGTGCCAGAGGGTGCAGAGGAAGAATTACCAACGATGGGTACATTCATGGGAAATCTGCTTCGAGAGGGTCTCGGTCTATCCGAGGATGTGCCTGATTTGCAGATAGAAAGAGTACACCGTTCAGCTGGGTCGCAGCTGTCAGAAGACGCCCATTATACCTACGTTTTTTTAAGCTTCAAAACTAATGACACTCTACTTCGTAAGGCCTGGCAAGGGCAGGGAACCACATGGCAAGATAACCAAATAAACCTGGATCATGACTATCAACCTCCCATCCTCAAAAAGAGATGAGAATACGCAGAGGTCTGCAAGGTACTGAAAGAAAAGAAGTTCAATTCCAGACTCTCTTCCCAGCCAGGCTGCAGGTGAGATTTAAGGACGAAACCAAAATCTCTGATACAATAGAGGAGGAAACCGAAGATCTGTCGAGCAGAGGCTACACTGTGAACACCATCAAGCCTCCGGAGACACTGACTTGGAGGAAATGAACATTTGAAGAAAGGAAATTCTTGGAAAAGCAATATGGAAAAAGACACTCAGATTCTCTGCACCCACCTTCCCAAGTCCCAGCGGAAAGGGGGACGAACAAAGAATAACCTAAACTCAAAGAAGTCTGTAAAGTAGTGAAGGTTATGTGCATTGGCAATTATAGTTTGCTTTTTGAATAACAATGAAAATAAAAAATATACAGTATATATATATATACTGTATATGAATTTGCTCAGCAGAAAATATAAGGTCATCACCTAAAATGATTACATGACCGACTTCCATCACCCCTGGATGCTAAAAGAAAACACCTCCCTGCATGTTTACACAGTTGTCAGGTGAAAGTGAGGTAACATTGCAGGCAGATATTTTAACGTACCTTGATTTGGGTATATTATATATATTTGGGTAACCTGAGTGTCTATCGACCCACAAAATGTGAAATGAACCCACCCAGTGTTTGTGGTCTGCAGAAGTCTTACCACACAGAGAAAAATGCTCCGTTTAAAATTTTCTCAACTTGTGACATCACAAGTTGGATTGTGGTAAAAAAAAATCCCCTCCCCTCCCCTGGTATCTCCACCCTCAGCCTAGAGCAAAACTTTTGCACAGGTCTGCCATTTTTATTCTCCCTAGCGAAGGGGTGAGGTCTACTGGGAAAACTCAGGGGGGGCTCATTGGATTTAAAGAGACACACACACCAAAACAGAGCGTTCTGAGAGAGCTGGTTTATACAGGGTCACAAACCTCCTCTGGTGCTTGATTCATGTTATATTTTGACCAAAGCACAGCACAGATGTTTCATTTAGACCACAGGAGACTGTTTGAAAAGGTGAAAAAGGGGGATAATATGTCCTCTTTAACTATGAGTTATACGGTCGTATTGTTTGTGACTCACCACTTTGCGGACTCTGGTTTTATAATCGATGTGAAGCTCTTTGTGTTTCTGCAGCGCCGCTTCTAACGAACTCTTCAGATCCAGAGCTCTCCTCAACATCTGCTGTTCAGCGCCCGCTTTGGTGAACACCTACACACACGTAAAAACACACCAGACAGACATGAAAACAAGCAGGTAAGACTGACTGGATATCATTTCTGTACAACCAATGAAAAATAAGATAAGACAAAATAAAGAGATTCAACATTAATGATAAATGAGATGTTCAAAGCAGCAGGAATAACAGCGATTCATACAGGACAATGACAGCATGGCACCATTATCATCAGTAACTTGTTCCACCACATTGAGTGTTGTCCAAAGTGTGGAGCGAGAGTTTGATATTAATTCCTCCAACAGCGAGTCTACACTGACGCCTGAACAGGTGTAACCCCTTTTATTAGTTGTAATGGCAGCCAGGCTGTTCGGAGCGAACATTTCTTTAAAACAAAACAAATGTCACCAAATATGCAGGTGTTTTTTCTCAAACTGTGGATTGATTTTAATTACTAGTCTGCCTAACGTTATTTATGTGGAAAACTAATTATTTGAATGACACAAAATCATGGTTATATAAAGTTCCTGTTTCCGTAGGATTGTCCAAAAGCTTTCTGCTGTATTCATCCCCTGCACACTAACGAAGGGCGTTCACTGTGTGCCAGAGTATGAGTGTGGAGGAAGCAGTTTAAGAAAGGCCCATCTGTTTAAAAAGATAGAAGACAGGACAGCTTCCTAAAAGTGAATCAAAAACATTTAGAGCTTCCCCTGTAGTGTATAGGTCATAAGCTCCACCTCCTCCTTTTTAACAATGGGACAATTGACAAACTACACCAGTTATTATCAACCCGTTGGCCACATCCGGCCCCCCAAAGCTTCCCATACGGCCCCTTAGAATATTAAACATTTCAGAACATTCGAAATTTGAGTGGAAAAAACATGTTGTGGTCAAGAAAAAAGCTGACACTTTTATAAATGTAGTTGATGACACCTGAACTACAATCAAAATACACGCCAAATAAATATTTCGCAAACAAAGTTTCTGTCATTATAGTTCGTTGTTATCAGGCTGATATATGTCACAGTATTTAATTTTCTGAGATGTTAGGTTTTAATTTGTTTGATGACATAAAAAAAGAGTATAACGGAGTATAGCTCTGTTGACAAATGAGGCTCCTGCATTGCTGTGTACAACAGATTATCAGAGTAGAGGAGGAATGGTTAGAGGAATCATCCATAATTGTGAGTGTCTGCTCCAAACCGACACAAGAATCTGTTTTGCTGTGGACTGAACCCACCTGAGGGACCTTTGACCTTTTATCAGGACATGTAGTTTGCTTTGGTAAGAGAAAAGGACGGACGATCTCTACTGAGCATGGTTCTCAACTCGTCTAGCCAATCCTAGTATGATAACGCCGTCACGGGATATATCTAGCTTTCAGAAGCAAATGGAGACACCTCATCCATTATCATTCACAGTCAACGGTTTGTAACCAACCTGGACCCAGCCCTGCACAGCTGGTAGGTGTTTGGTTTCGATCAGTTTGTGGAGGTCTATCACCGTGGACACCACTGCCTCATTATCCTCTGTTTCCTTTAAATGAAGACCTGGAGGAGGGAGAAGGAAAGAAAAGTTAAAGAAGTTGAAAAATATAATATCTTAGCTTCCACCTGCCTGCTGTTGAACTCTCCAAGACTTCTTTTTAGCATTTTTAACGGAATCTATGCTCATATGTTCACATACCAGTGCTGAGGTTCAGGTCCAGACTGTACGAGTGAGAGATGAGACCAGAGTTACGGATAAAACTGTCTTCATCAAGAGACTCATCTTCATCCTTCTCTTCTTCTTCGTCACTACTGTCCTCCTCTGTCTCCATCTCTGTCTTCTTCTCCTCCTGCTCTTTCCCATCCTTCTTCTTTTCCTCCTCTTCCTCCTCAACCTTCTTTCCTTTCTTTTTGATCATGCCTTCTTCATCTTCTTCTCCTCTCTTTTCCTCCTGGTTTCTCTCCTTTTCCTCTATCTCTTTCGTCGCTCCGTCTCCCCTGTCATCCTTCAGGTCTATGCTGCAGCACCACTGTTCGTCACACTCATTGGCTGGTTGGGAGTTTTGGGGGCTATTGCCTCCCTGAATGCCTGCAAGGTCAAACTCTGGGAAAAGCAGCCTCATACACGACTCCATCTCGGTCAATGTCGCCTCGATTTCCTGCTGCGACTCTAACGAAGAAACAAAACTTTATAACAATTCATGAATAAATAACTTAACCGTTAGCAGTATTATTGTTTAATGATGTCTGTTTACCCTCCATGTCTTTGGATGCTGCCTCCACCCTCTCCTTGTAGATCCTCGCCATTTTTCTCTGTCTCTCCTCCTCACGCCTCCTCTCTGCTACAGTCCGAGCCTCAGCGTCCTGAAAATCCACCTGAAAACATTTAAACATCACACTCGTTCACAACATCTGGATCTTAACATGGGAACATTAATTTAACACATAAAACAGACTGACAATGCCAGAGCAGGTTTAGGAGAAGCAGGTTTTTGAAAGAAGGCAGTTTTGAAGACGGATTTGATGTGTGAGATGAATTTCCAAATAATAACCTTGAGACTGATAAACACTGAAGGATCACTTTGAGAAACTGTGTGTAAAGTTTACATCCTGTGTTTCTGTTGCTCCTGCAGCTCGGTGCACAATGGTGCAGCTAAAAACTAAAACTCAACCGCAAAAATCTGCATCTACTCAGGGTCCCTTTATCCGATTAGAAACGTCATCTTTATCTCTAGCAGGTATTTCTTATATCACTCTCACCTTCTTGACCTGTTTGAGGAAGTGGTAGCCCAAAGCTAACTTCTTGTATGCTGTCCCATAAGAGGCCTGCCATGATTGGACAGTCTGGATAGCCAGTGCCCTTAGCTTCCTGGCTACTTCTTTAGGAGGGGGGAGGGGCTGCTCCAAGTCCGTCTCTACAGTCAATTCCAAGAACTCCTGCATGGGGAAGAAGGAATTAAAGAGGTCATGAAGGACATGGAGGAAGAGAGGAGAAAGAGGAGAATATGTAATTGCAAGTTGCTAGATTCTCATTCCTCACAAAACCATAACCAACCATACAACAACCACCAAGAGGTACTGTATTCAGGCTATTCTTTCTGTGATGCGCATTCATCCTTAGTTTTGGAGTTTGTATCACTGAGATGAATGATTTGTTCACACAATATACTGTACCTGGAAGTTATCAACCAGCAGCGTCCTGAAGTGGTGCGATCTGGAGAAAAGCTCGCTGGCGATCTGAAAGGCGGACAGTCTGACCTCAGCGTGTTCTTGGTTGAGCTGAGACATCATGGAGTGATAAATGTGGTCGATGCAGTCATTAGACGCTCTGAAAGAAGTGAGCCAATCAATGTGGAGGGTTACAAGTGGTTTGGCATTCACTCTTTTTTTCCAATATGTTTGTTTAATTCAGTTATGAATATTATTAAAAACATTTATGATTCAATGAATCAGGTAAAAAAAAAATACTACATGCACTGAAGAAATATTGTGTATGGTTTATTATAATAATGATAAAAAAAAAACTTGTTTATATATAGCACCTTTAAAAACAGATATTTACAAAGTTTTTTGACAGACAAAGCAAGGATGTAAAGGGTGTTACTGAATCTGCTCGCCTGATCTCCTCAAGCAGGTTGATCCAAAGTCGAGAGGCCCTGAACTCCCTTAGATTTGAGTCTCGACTAATATGTCATTAATCATGTGGCCCATTGTGCATCAATATGTAGGAATTAAAAATAAGTCCAGTCCTATGTGCAAACTTTTTGGGCCAATAGAGGCCCAACAGCACTCGACTTAACTTTAAAAAAACGTGTAAATTCCCATCATGCCCTTCTTAGTAAAGTTAGTGACGTACTTGCAGATCTTCTTGATCTCCTTCATCTTGTCCTGGTGGAGCTGAGGCTGTCCAGATGTGGTCAGCTCCTCCACCAGCTCAGAGAGCCTGTCCCTTTGAGACAACTCCATCACTGCTCATCAACACAAAAACAAACACACACACACCTGTGAACAGGGAAATACTGCTGACTGAAAGGAGAAAGACAAAAATATTGAAACATCCTTTGGGACTGTGAAAGCAGATGTGAATCTATCTGAGTGAAAACAAACACAGCAACAAGAGAGAAGGAAAACATTATTTGGAAGTGTCACTTTCTGAGAGATATTGGGGTTAAAATAGCAAAACAATTTATTGAAAAAACTATTTTAATCCCTTAAAGGGTATGGGGCAGCACGACATAAAGAAAACATAAAGAAACCACGGTGACATACAGACAACACTGAACTATAGAAGAGTTTACATCATTTTAAATATGACCTGAAAAAGAATAGTGATACTAAAAAGACTGATTAAAAAAAAAAACAGTAAAAGGAGCCGTCTTACAAAAAGGAATAAAAGGATCTGTTTTGGTATATGGGTAAAACAAACGTTTGTATCCATAACGACCGTAATGCTTCACTTCATGAGATGAAGCATTTTGTTTGTGGGGTGTTAAGCAGAACCTACAGATCTGTCTCAGCTAAAGAGGGCTGTTAAAAACAACAGCTGATCAAAAGTGTCTGTTTTATATTGTTGATGGTGATAATTGCAGAGGGAATGAAGGATTTTTTTGTAGATGTTTTTCCGGGCCAGAGGGACTTTGTAGCATTTGCCTGGTGGTGGAGGGGGTGAGAGGAGAATTCATTTTAATTTGAAAGTATTAGACTTAGACTTAGACTTAGACTTTCTTTATTGTCATTCAAACTTGTACTTTACAGTGCAGATAAGAACGAAATTTCGTTGCAGATTGGCTCGTAGTGCAGGATATAAAACAGCAGCATGTATTTAAATGTAAAAAATAAAAATAAGGTGCAGATATAAATAGATATAAAAAGAAAGCTATGAGTAAAATTCCTATACAGATAAATATATTGCACATTCTGTTGTATTATACAGTCCGGTGAGGTAGTCCTGTGTGGGGGTTTGAGGGGGAATGGAGGAGTTATTTTTCCGTGTTCAAAAGTCTTATGGCCTGTGGGAAGATGTTTCACCTCCTCTCTGTAGTCCATGTCGTTGTTGTCACGGATGAGGCCCACTACCGTCGTGTCATCCGCGAACTTCACGATGTGGTTAGTAGTGGACCTGGCGCAGCAGTCGTGGGTCATCAGGGTGAACAGCAGCGGACTCAGGACGCAGCCCTGAGGGGAGCCGGTGCTCAGGGAGATGACACTGGAGGTGTTGTTGCCCACGCGCACAGACTGGGGTCTGTTTGTGAGGAAGTCAAGCAGCCAGTTACATAGGGGGGTGCTGAAACCAAGGGGGGCCAGTTTGCTCACCAGATGCTGCGGGATGATTGTATTGAACGCTGAGCTGAAGTCCAGAAACAACATCCGCACATGTGTGTCCTTCTCTTCCAGGTGTTGTAAGCTCAGGTGGAGTGTAGAGGAGATGGCATCCTCTGTGGAGCGGTTTGGGCGGTAGGCAAACTGGTACGGGTCGAATGTGGGGGGAAGTCTGGAGACAATGTGGTCCTTTACCAGCCTCTCAAAGCACTTCATCATGATGGGGGTTAGTGCTACAGGGCGGTAATCATTGAGGGAGGAGATTGTGGATTTTTTAGGCACTGGTATAATTGTAGCAGTCTTTAAACATGATGGTACCACAGCCTGGGTCAGCGAGGTGTTGAAGATGTCTGTGAGAACCCCAGCCAGCTGGTCAGCACATTCCTTGAGCACCTGTCCCGGTATGTTGTCAGGGCCCGCTGCTTTCCGGGTGTTCACTCTCCTCAGGGTTCTCCGGACATCAGCTGTGTCCAGGCTGATTGGCTGCTCATCGGAGTGAGGAATAGATTTCCTTGATGGAGTGGTGTTGAGTGCCTCAAACCTGGCAAAGTAGTTGTTGAGGTCGTTGAGAAAGTTGATGTTGTTGTCACAGGGGGGAGGAGTAGCTTTGTAGTCTGTGATGACTTGTATGCCCTGCCACATTCGTCTGGTGTTCGTGGGGTCCTCGAAGAATTCCTGCACTTTCCGACTGTGATCACGCTTTGCAACCTTCATGGCACGGTTCAGGTTGGCTCTGGCTGTTCTTAGTGCCACCATGTCACCAGATTTGAAAGCGTTGTTCCGGGCTTTCAGCATTGCACGCACCTCACTAGTCATCCAGGGTTTCTCGTTGGCCCGTGTGGAGATGTTCTTGATCACACTAACATCCTCCATGCACTTCTGAATGTATGCAGACACAGACTCAGCATACTCCTCCACACACGTCTGGTGGTTGTCCGTAGCAGCCGCCTTGAACATGTCCCAGTCCGTGCATTCAAAGCAGTCCTGTAATGCTTCCATAGCTCCCTCAGGCCAGGCCCTCACCTGCTTCACTGTGGGTTTATTTCTGATCAGCAGGGGCTTGTATGCTGGAATTAGCATCACAGAGAGATGGTCTGAGGAGCCAAGGTGGGGGCGGGGTGCAGCCTTGAATGCCTTCTTGATGTTGCTGTAGGCCAGGTCCAGTGTGCTCCCACCCCTGGTTGCAAAATCCACATATTGATGGAAATGAGGAAAAACAGTTTTCATGTTGGCCCGATTAAAGTCCCCTGCCACAATGAAAACTCCCTCTGGATGTGTAGATTGCAGTTCACTGATGGAGTGGTATAAAACATTCAGGGCTTCTCTGGTGTTTGCACTGGGAGGAATGTACATGGCTGTGAGGATCATAACAGTGAATTCCCGGGGTAAATAGAAAGGCCTGCATTTTATAGTCAGTAGTTCCACATCAGGAGAGCAGTGACATGAGACTGTCTCACCGTTGTTGCACCAGTTGTTGTTATTAGTTCCATAAAAAAGGAATCCATTACTTACATAGCTCTAAGAAAGATATCGGCCGATATATATCTGTATCGGATATTTTTCCCTCCCCAATATCGATATCAGTAGCTGCCAGATAAGTCTCATATCAGTCGGGCCTTACTACAGAGCTCCTTTGTGTCAGCAGGTTGTTGCAGTGCTGTGAAGCTTGGTTTGACTGTTACTGTTGAAAATACATTCAGCATAATGTGAATGTAATCCAAAGAAGTGTGTTTCAGTGTTGTTACTGTGTCTACATTTGAAATGACTAAATCTATCATCTATTGTATTATCATACATTGCTTATCTTGTTTTATGTCTGATTAAAAAACAAATAAGAATCAAAATAGGAGTAAAGTAAAACCATGAGACTTGGTGTTCTACAAAAAAATACAGGAATATATCGCTATTGGCTCAAATGAGTTTGGAAATATCGGCAGAAATCAAATATGTGCATCCCTACTTATTATATTTGAACTCCTGTCTGAGCTGTTTTCTTCTTTGATTTATAAGGTTTTGTTTCAATGATTTGCAAATGTTCTCTTTTCACGTGTTCTTCTGTCCTTAGTGGTGTTTTGACTTCTTGTGTGAAGCACAATTTGAGTATTTCTAAATATATCCAACTTTTTATCCAATCATATTTACTACATAAAAAGAAAATGTAAATAAAATTCAGATTAATTGCCACACAGCCGTCTATTAAACATCAACTATAGTTGTAGACTAGCGACGTCGACCAATACTAAAACATTCATTTACAATTCACATAACTACACGTCTAATCAATTTCAAAAGGGAAAGCGTGATAACGAATACAACTGTAAGAAAAATACACTATAGCCTACACACAGCCTCTGTGTTAAACTCGATCATTAAAGCGTTTTAAATGATTTGAACGTTAAAGGTTAGCTGCTAAATGCTAACAAATGTAAACAAACTCTTTAGCTAACCTCTTTCCTGTTGTCAGTGGTTTTTGAAAACATCCGGCTGTTAGCTCCAAACGTCGTGAGAAACTTTTAGCTCTGGCATGACAAAAAATATTAAATTTACAAAGTTTATTTTGTTCAAATTACACATTAATATCCTTTTGTGTGTGTGCTAGCGCTAGTCAGCTTCCATGCCTCAAACGTACTTCCGTTCACTGCCTATACTACCGGTGTGAATTTTCAGAATAAAAGCATCGATGACACTTTATTTTACAATGCTCTTGTGAGGAGTTTTTTCACGACGGAATATTAAGGGCCACTTTTTAAAAGAAATCTAAAATGTCGAGGTTGAACTCGTAAATGTACGACCATAATCTCGTAAATGTATGACTAAATCTCGTAAATTTACGAGTTTAATATTTACAGCCTATGGTCTTTCAGAACTGTTTGCATTGCGAACTCCATACAAGCAGGTGGCGGTAATGAGCATTTCAGCTGTTGGACAGTTAAATTGCACGAAGTAGAAGAAGGTGATTGACGTGGACCAATGAGAGTTACGTGTGGAGTCACGGCAGCCTTCAGTCGTTTGAACGAGACAAATTGCAGACCCGATATTTTTATCTGGATCTCATCCTTTGATTTGACCAAAACAGGCAAAACAGGTGAGTCTTTGACAAAGATAAACAATACTAATACTAACTAACTAGTTTGCTAACTCGGTAAGACCAGCTGCCATCATTCTGGCTAGCTTTAGCGTGAAATGAAAGGAGCGATAACACGCCACATTTCGTTGAAAATGTGGACAGTTGTGAATACATGTCACTATTTATAACAGAGGGTGTTTATCCTCAGCTGGATCGGCAGCTTAAAATAGATATTTGGGTAAAAATGAAGAGTATACCCACTTCTCCAGGCACCACTACACCACTGCAGATCACACAACCACAGTTTCCAATTCAACCTACACTTCACCAAGACGATCAAAAGGAAACTTATTTCCACACACTTGCATGCATTTGAATATGTAACATGGCCTCATGAAGCCAAAACATACATGAACACTGTTGATGGTCTTGTACATCAAGTGTCTGAAACTTGACAACACAACTAGAGATGCTCTGATGGGGAATATCAGGGCCTATACCTTTATCGATACAGTGTTTAAAATAACAATTGAGCCGATTGTTGAACTCCAATAACAATATTGTTTCATGACTTCTTTTGGCGTTAGACTCCCACAATGCGACATTTTATCTTCTGTTTGACAATGAAAACAATTCAGAGTTTGTCCAACAGGCAACTTCCTCTGCTCAATAAAAAGCATCTTCTCTGAATCAGTAGTAAGGTTAACTACATTTAGATGTCATCATTGAATTGATACAACACAACAGAAAAACATCGGCTTCTGACTACAGACTGCACATCAAATAATGAAAAGACAACAACAAACAAATAGAGAGGACACGACAAAATACAGGCAACCAAACCTAATAAAGACAACACAACGAAATATCAACACACAGACTGTAGCTATTAATGGCCGTAGCCTGAGTGACGTCACCCATCTGTTACAGCAGGTGTTTTTAGAGTCCCATTGGTGGCGGTCGCCATGTTGGAAATGCTGTCTCAGTCTAACTTTCAGTCAACCTAACAACAGGCTGAGAGCTGGAGCTGAGGAGGGGTTTAAGCCGCTTGACAAACTGTTATACCACCTTACAATCAGGTCAGCTACTAGCCTTATTGTGGGTCCTCATAACAGTGGGACTTAAGTATGTAAGGACAGTGTTGTTGTGCCATTGTGTATCACTTTCTCTCCTGTGTTTCAGTCACCATGAGGCTGCTCTCCTGCAGTGGCAGAGGAGTTTCATTCAGCTGCTTCACCTTCACCGTCCTCCTGCTGCTGCATTTCTGCCACATAAGTCAGATTTCAGGCCAAAAGGTGAGCATGTAAGGAAGAGGTAGCAGGTAAAATATGTGAAGGGATTATAAGAATAATGAAATCAGGGCCTCTCACATTTCAAACACTGAGAGGTAAGTAAGGTTTTATGTTCAGTTCTAAGATCATTGCTAGGGAGGTTAAACAATCCCAGTCTCAAAACGTGATATATATTTCTATTTTAAGAAAAGCTTATTTAACAAGGATAAACTTCATTGAAATTAAGAATATCTTTTTCCTGGTCAAGACAGGCAGCAGCATATTAGTTTAACAAAGTTACAGACATGCAACACTTACAAAAATGACAAAACACAGGTCAAAATATCCTGAATCGCAGCAGGAAGTCATCAGTCATGGCATTTACAACCTGTAGCATCATTCTCCAACACCTTCTCTACTTTTATAAAGATTTAAAGATTTCCAGACACTGATCATCCTGCGGCAGATTTAAAGCTGCAGGAGCAGCATACCTGAAACTCCTTTTCGCCATTTCAAGACGCACTTTGGGACAGATACCAAGTGTTCCTTTTTGTGACTGGGTCGCAGAGTGGCCAGGACTTTTTACATGAATGAAATGACACACACATGAGGGAAGCAGGATAATTGAAGACTCATACAGAAGGACATGCAGATGATTTTGAAAAGACAATACAGCCAACTCGTTCATACGGAGGACAATAATGAGATTTGTTATGACGTCAATGCTCCATGATAAACGGTTTCCAAAACGTATTTATTTTTTGGGCCTTTTTGCCTCTTATTTATTTATTTATTTATTTTTACATACTTTATTAATCCCTGAGAGAAATTCTGTTTTTACACTCTGTTATTGAGAGACATGCTTCTCACACACAAAATCCACATGCACAAACAGGACCTGTGGTCATGCCTTAGTGGGAAGATGTCAATGGGGCTGCTACACACTGCTCCACAGGGAGCGCGCAAGAGCTGTTGGGGGTTCTGTGCCTTGCTCAAGGGTACATTGGCAGTACACGGTAAGTGCCCTGCCACCAGAGACAGAAAATGTTGGGAGGACAGGGATGGGGACAAATTCGGATTCGAAACCTGCAGCCGCTACAATGAGGACTATAGGCTAAGCCAGGGGTTCCCAGACTTTCCAGCCCGTGACCCCCAATATAAGGATACTAGAGACTGGGGACCCCCATTGTCCCTGGAGGTGGATAAACATTTAACTATTAGGCCTTTCCAAACATTGGCATTAGAACACCACACAATAGCCCAAACATCATCATATTATTTTTGTAATTTATTGTAAGAAACTACTTATTTGTATGTATTTTCACAATAATGGGTAAAATATGCAATTTTAAACAATTTTCCATTTTAATATGTTTTTGTAAGAAATCTCACGAACCCCTAACAATGTCTTGCGACCCCCACTTTGGGAACAATTGGGCTAGGCTATCCGGCGCCCCATAGCCAAAGATGTAGGCATTGAGAAGACGCGTGTATCGACTTAACATTACCACAGTCATTTGAAAGCATTAAAATTGCAGAGATAACTCCCATGATTCCCAGCCAGCCTTGACATCATCTTTTGTGATTGTAGTGTTGATTGAAAGCACTCTGGTGGCGGAAACTACATCTTGTATCTTTAAAAAAGGATATTTATTTCCTGGGATGGTCGTCCAAATGAGCTGTTATGATGCAGACAGACAAATACAATCTTATTCAATTAAAATGTGTTTTATAAAACATAAACACTTTCAAAGTTGAACTGTTCATTTATTATTTGAAATATTTTATTTTGTATGTCCGTGCAGTCTGACTCCGCCTTAACTGTGGTGGAAAATACAGACGGAGATGGTGATGAAGAGGAGGAGGCGACAGTTGATGAAGAGGAGGAAGAAGAGAGAGATTTAGAAGTGGTCCAACCCACTGACGAGTGGCAAACACTCAAACAAGGTGAAGTATTGCAGGTGTACTGGGTCTTTCTTATTATAAAGACAAATATTACTTCAGACATAAATGTGTGTGTGGCTGTGTGTTTGTGTATGTTTTTGTGTGTGTGTGCAGATGCGGCAGTGCCAGCAGGTTCCCATGTGCGGCTGAACCTGCAGACGGGTCAGAGGGAGGTTAGACTGGGAGAGGAGCAGCTGAAATACTGGACACAGGAGCACAGGTGCAAGTTCAAGATAACTACTCGAAACGCTCCAATACGACTAACCACTCTTAAACATTCAGTGACAGTCATGTTTATTTAACTGATACATCACTCATGAAAGTTTGTCTCTGCAGGGAGCAGGAGGAGCTCCAGTCCTCCTTCAGTCCTGAGGAGCTCAAACAGGCCATGAAGAAGATAAAGGAGGACCTGAAGGCTGGGAGCAAAGACACAGAGCAGCAGGTAGCAGCACTCCCCCTTAATCTTTTTCATACATGCACGTAGTCTCTGTCAACCATTGGTTTCTGAAGAGGCGTTTTGAAGCCTAACAATAGCAGTTGTCCTCTTGAAAATGCTGTCTCCACCAAACTTTTGATCAACCTAGAAACAGGCAAAGAGGTGGAGCTCCTGGTAAAGAGCTATAACACGTCAACCTGTCAATCCAATCAATCCCAAATGTATGCATAAATCTTCGCCTTCATAAAACCAAAACAGATGAGTCACCTAGAGCATGTGTATGAATGCTCCCACAAAATTCACTCAGATTTTACAGCTTTCACTCTGTTACAGAGCACAAAGCAGCCCCCGGTACAAATTTATTTCATATTAACTTCCTACCTCAATCATTTAATCTATAGTAGCAGGCCGTTCAGACCAACAATCCAGAGGAACCTACTAGACAAGAGAGCTCAGGAGCCACAAAATGTGTGGTTGGTAACTAAGATTTACAGATAGCAACATGCAGTAATATGATGTGAATGCACAGAGAGAGAGACAAAAACAGAAGCTCAAGGTGCCAGTTCCTCCTGCAGTCTAAACCTTTAGCAGCATTACTAGGAGCTGGTCAATACCTGCACCAGCCCTAACTTTAAGCTTTATCAAAATGGAATGTTTTATGTCTATTCTTAAAAGTACAGAGTGTGTCTGCCTCCCAGACCCCGGCTGGGAGATGATTCCAGAGGAGAGGCGCCTGATAACTGAAGGCTCTACCTCCCATAGTAGGTACCACGAGCAGGCCTGATAACTGAAGGCTCTACCTCCCATAGTACATTTAGAGACTGTAGGTACCACGAGCAGGCCTGATAACTGAAGGCTCTACCTCCCATAGTACATTTAGAGACTGTAGGTACCACGAGCAGGCCTGATAACTGAAGGCTCTACCTCCCATAGTACATTTAGAGACTGTAGGTACCACGAGCAGGCCTGATAACTGAAGGCTCTACCTCCCATAGTACATTTAGAGACTGTAGGTACCACGAGCAGGCCTGATAACTGAAGGCTCTACCTCCCATAGTACATTTAGAGACTGTAGGTACCACGAGCAGACCTGATAACTGAAGGCTCTACCTCCCATAGTACATTTAGAGACTGTAGGTACCACGAGCAGGCCTGATAACTGAAGGCTCTACCTCCCATAGTACATTTAGAGACTGTAGGTACCACGAGCAGGCCTGATAACTGAAGGCTCTACCTCCCATAGTACATTTAGAGACTGTAGGTACCACGAGCAGGCCTGATAACTGAAGGCTCTACCTCCCATAGTACATGTAGAGACTGTAGGTACCACGAGCAGGCCTGATAACTGAAGGCTCTACCTCCCATAGTACATTTAGAGACTGTAGGTACCACGAGCAGGCCTGATAACTGAAGGCTCTACCTCCCATAGTACATTTAGAGACTGTAGGTACCACAAGCAGGCCTGCATTCTGGGAGCGTAATGTTCTCGACGGGTAGTACGGCACTATTAGCTCTTTAAGATAAGATGGTGCCTGACCATTTAGAGCTTTGTAAGTGAGAAGAAGGATTTCAAATTCTATTCTAGATTTTATAGGGAGCCAGTGCAGAGAAGCCAATACAGGAGTAATGTGGTCCCTTTTCCTAGTTCTAGTCAGTACTCAAGCTGCAGCATTTTGGACTAGTTGAAGAGTCTTTAGAGATTTACCTGAGCACCCTGATAAAAGAGAATTACAGTAATCCAACCTGGAGGTAACAAATGCATGAACTAGTTTTTCTGCATCGTTTAGCGACAGGATTTGCCTGATCTTAGAGATATTAAGAAGGTGGAAATAAGCTGTCCTTGAAATTTGTTTTATGTGAGAGTTAAAGGACATATCTTGATCAAATAAAACTCCTAGATTCCTAACAGTGGTGCTAGATGCCAGACTGATGCCATTAAGGACAGTTATATCATTTATATTATGTGTTACTAGATAAAGTCTCTCTGAAGTTCTTAGGTCCAAGCACAATAACTTCAGTCTTGTCTGAGTTGAGCAACAAAAAGTTTCTGGTCATCCAAGTCCTAATGTCCTTAAGGCAAGCTTCTAGTGTACATAACTGATTGGTGTCATCTGGCTTTATTTATACGTATAGCTGAGTATCGTCTGCATAACAATGAAAATGTATGGAGTGTCTCCTCATAATATTACCCAGAGGAAGCATATATAATGTAAAGAGAATCGGTCCAAGCACTGAAGCTTGTGTTACTCCGTGGCTGACTTTGGTGTGCATAGAGGACTCATCATGAACATGTACAAACTGAGACCGATCTGATTAATAGGATTTAATACTTCTTTATTTAGCCTTACTTTAGTATGCAATATTTCCTTATAACGCTGAGCAGCAAGCATCCATCAATCATGATCCCAAAAATAAGTGTGATGTTTATTTATGACAGCACCAGCAGTGTGCACAATCAAAGTATCACCTGTGCCCACCCACCTAATCTGTCCCTAGCTGCCATGCCTTAGGATGTTTTCACATTAGGCACGATTGCTGCCCCTACCCTCTCCCCTGCTGGTGCCCGAGTACACATTTGCGTTTGCACAGTCCAATACAGTAGGTGGCAGTATGCAGGTAGTTGAATTGCAATTCCACCAAGAAGCAGAAAGATGAAGTAGCAACCATGGCATCCACTTGCGGGCAGAGGCCATCCTGCTAACTGTGGACGTTTTTATTGTTTCTGAGAAGCCGGCCCTCTTCGCGCACGGTACCCAATTAAGATAAGTTTGTGATCCCACTGATAAGAACAGGACTTTGGGGTAAAGTGTTTATTAGAATGGGCTTTTGTTGGCAGACATGTAAATAAATACAAGAAAGTTCTAGTTCTGACTTAATACACAGTTGTGCCATTGAAACTGTGCATTTGATTTATTCAAATAAGAAATCAGTAGGTATAGCTTTTCTTCAATTTGTATAAAATCTCAGAACAGTGTGCGCTCTTTTATAATAATTTATGACTGAAAACAATGTTTCACACTTAATAACTGTACTGTGCGTGTTTCCTCTGCTTGCTGTCCATCTGTAGGCCTCTGTGGCATCAAAGTTTCGTCCCCTGGAGGAGTTAAAGAAAGACATGGCTCAGCTGGAGCTGCTTGTGGAGACCGATGTTCAGGTACGTCAGCATGTGAGCATGTGTAGAGCCTTTTTTCATTGTCAGTTCAAGGCGGGGCTTTAATTCTGCTTTCTTGTCCCACTGTCAGTATAAATGTCACAGAGACTGAAGGTGAGACAAAATTGTCCATGAGCTGCTGAGCCTGTCTTGGATGTAGTAACAGAGATGTAACAGGCAAAACGGTAAAGCTGGAACAGGGCAGAAGCGGAAAAGGGCCTTTCACCTGTAACGCCTCTGTCGCTACCTCCGAAGACAGTGAAGAGGAGGGATCACTTTGTCCCTCCTTCACGCCTCCATCAGATTCAGACTGAGGGCGAATCATTAAAAATGCAGCTTAATTCAAATATCTTTTATTGAGCAAGTAAATCAAACATACATTCAACAATATATTTCAGACTCGCTTTTATAGTTATTATAATTGTTCATGTAACCCTGATGTTATTTGAAGCTTTTTTTGCAAACCTAGTTGCAATTAGTTCTCTAAAGGTCAGACATGTTCCAAGAATGATGAGCAGAGGCTCTGGTTTAATTGAAGTATTCATGAACTCAGACATAATTTTGCAGATATCAATCCAGAAAGGGTTAATCTTTCTATCACATTTAGACGATACCTCCGGGTATAGTTTGTGCAGTTTTTCTTTCGAGTAGTGGAGCCTGTGTTATTTGAACAAGTATGTATATTCTCAAGGCTTTTCTCCCGTAAATCTTCTGAAATTGATTCACCAAACTCTTCTTCCCACTTATGCCTATAGCTTTCAGATGAGGGGGAGCTCATTGATAAGAGAATATTATAGATATGAGATATCAACTTAGCTTCATATGGGGATAGTTTTAGACAGTCATCTATTTTTGATAGTGTTACAGTCTCAAACCCTTTTGAGTGTTTCCGTATAATCTCTAACTTGTAGATAACGAAAGAAGTTGTTACTCTCAAATCCATACTTCCACTGTAATTGTGTGAATGAAGCAAAGACGTCTCCTATATATAGGTCAAAGTGGATGCCCTTTACGCTTCGCATATGGAAGGTTCCATCAAGATTAGAGGGGCCGAAGGAGGGGTTCCTAGCAATAGGACGTATAAGGGATTTAACATTAAGATTAAGATTAGTCTTGATTTGCTTCCAGGTACAAATCATATTGTGTATAATAGGGTTAATACTATAAAGCGGTTTATTTGTCTTAGTTGGAGCTAGTAGGATTGCACCTATGGAGTACAGGTAACAGTCTTCCTGCTCCAACTTCAGCCAATCAGACGATGGTATCGATGTACAGTATCTAACCAAAAGGTAAATGTCTTTATAACTGAAACCCAATGGTAGAGCAAGAAATTTGGAAGTGCTAATCCTCCTTCAAGCTTTGGTTTACAGAGATGTTTTTTACCTATTCTGTGGGCTCTGTGTCCCCACAGAAAGGGAACTATTAAAGAGACCCAGTGTTTGAAGAAAGATTTTTTGAGGAAAACTGGAATCTTCACAGCATTAATTCTTCCTATTAAGGAAATAGGCAGGGTGTCCCAGAACGACAATAATAATGCAGCTTAAAACAGCAGGCTTTAAGACACGTGCCAAAGTATAACTGTGTTGTGATGATGACGCTGTTGCAGACTAAAAGGAGTTCAAGTTAATTAGGGCCCGAAGCACTGACAAGTGCGTAGGACCCTCTTGGAACCCAAATGATTATTTTTATTCTCCTTTTTTTTTTCTTTTTTTTTTCCACCACTTTGCAGCCATTTTTGAGGGCCTGAACATGTATGAAAACTCACCCAAATTTTCAAGGTCATCAGGTCTGGCGAAAAATTTGATATTTTTGTAAAACAACTTCATTAAATGGCTCAACGGCGCCCCCTTGAAATTTTCAAAAAGGCCTCCCCATAGATGTTTTTTTGTCCTACATGCATGACAATTTGTATGCATATTAACCATGTCGGAACTTACATAAAATCCTCTTACACCCATAGTCTGAAAATTACAGGAAGTCCGCCATATTTTTTTGAATGCAAGAAAAATGGCTCAAATTCGCATGCCACAGGTTACCTATTTGAATGAACTCATCAGAAAGCGTTCATCCGATCATCACAAACTCAGTGTCAGTGTGTTCTAGACATGTTGAAGATCTCCCGTTGTGCTCTGCACGATGCTACATAAAAGGGCGTGGCCACGGCATACCGTCAAACTTTGATGTCTCGGCGCACCCCTTTTTAACCTTTCCAAAATGCCTCCCCATAGAGGTTTTTTTCTCCTACATGCATGACAATTTTTATGTATATCAACCATGTCAGGACCTACAAAAAATCCTCTTGCACCCATAGTCAGAACCCAAAAGGAAGTCAGCCATCATTGTTTGAATTTCCAAATATTTGCCCAATTCTGCATTTCACAGGCTACCTATTTGAATGTATTTCCCAGAGGCACTGTTTATCCAATCATCACGAACTTGGTGTCAGTGTGTTCTAGACATGTTGAAGATCCAAAGTTATGTGAAACCAAGATTCTACATGAAAGGGCGTGGCCACGGCGTACTGTCAAACTTTGATGTCTCGGTGCATCTCAGTGCACCCCCATATAATTCTTTCAGAAGGCCCTTCCCCAAGAGGTTTTTTCCCCGACATGCATGACATTTTTTCTGCATATTAACCATGTCAGGACTTACATAAAAAGCCGCGTTGCCCACTGTCAAAACCTAACAGGAAGTCCGTCATCATTTTTTGAATGTATAAATAATGACCCAAATTTGCATTTTCAGTCTTCCTATTTGAACATACTTCCCTGAGACCCTGTTCATGCGATCATTACCAACTCAGTGTCAGTGTGTTCTAGACATGTTTAAGATCTCCCGTTGTGCTCCGCACGATTCTACACAAAAGGGCGTGGCCTCCATGTACTATAAAACTTTCACTTTTACACAAATCAAACTGTAAGGCCTGCTGCTTGGCCACGTCTCGCCGTTGCACTCCCGCGGTCGCAACACACCTCGACATGCACAGGCGTGCTTCGGGCCCTCCATCACCGCTTGCGGTTTTAATTAAGGGTTTGCTTCTTTTATGATCTTAAATGACACTAGATAAACTAGCTTTTAACACATTACAGTCATGCTTTTCTTCTTGCTCTTAATTGGTTTTAACAGACCTGTAGTTTGTAAACACTGGAGAGATTAAAAAATGACCATCAGATTCAGAAAATGGATCACCAGATTTATTTCCTTACAGTACTTGCAATTCAGATCTTTCAATAAAAACAGAAAATGGATTAATCATATTCACTGGTTTGAATTATGTCCAATCGTTGAATTGTATCCACTCCTAAACTCACCTGCGCGCTGTTATTGGCTGGGGTAAACACACCAGCTACCCGCACAGAAACATTCAAAGTCAACCAAAACAAACCAAACCAAATGTCAAAATCCAGTCAGAGGACAGTGTCTCTGCAGACACAGTCACCACCACACATGTACGGAGGCCCAGAAGTGATGATTGAGCAGCTCTACTTTAGTATAAGTCTGTATTTTATTTTTGAGAAACAGCTACTGACTCTATCTTTATTGTTTCTTTTTCTCTTTGTCATGATGACCTAGCTACAGGACAGGTTTTTTATTTTCAGCCGAATTGTAATGTGTGTTTGAGCTAAATGGAGTGTGTTGTGTTGATGTGTAGATAATGAAGCGCCTGCTTGAGCAGTTTAACAGCAGCAACTTGACCACGGAGCAGCGGCTGACCATCCTGCAGGAGCTGGAGTATCTGGTGCATCAGGTAATACAACACAGACATCAGTTCAGTCACATAAAACAGACCTTGAGGATCACAGCCTGCAGTTACATGTTTCTCATTCTGCCAGCATATGTGTGTGTGTGTTAGGTGGATAACGCTCAGAATCTGTGCTCCATGGGGGGTCTTCAGTTGATGCTGCAGGGTCTGAACAGCTCTGACTTCAGATTACAGGAGAGCTCTGCCTTCGTCCTGGGATCTGCCCTGTCCAGGTACAAACGGCAACATGTTTTAAATAACATTCTAGATTACACACTTTACATCAAACCTCTCTAACACCTGTGCTCCTCTCCTGCAGTAACCCAACGGTTCAGGTGAAGGCCGTGGAGAACGGCGCCCTTCAGACGCTGCTGACCACACTGGCCACAGCAGAACCAATTCATGTCAAAAAAAAGGTTCTTTCAAGTCCTTATATTATAAGTTCTCGTGATGCTGAGGATGAAAACAAACGTGCTGTGTTCTGTCCACTCAGGTTCTGTTTGCAGTGGCCTCCCTCTTACGCCACTTCCCGTATGCGCAGCGTCACTTCCTGTCACATGGAGGGCTGCAGGTCCTATCAGAGCTCTTCAGGGCAGACAGAGGTGGAGTTCTGCGCACACGAATTGTCACCATGTTGTACGACATGATCAGCGAGAAGGTACAACAAACAATCACCACAAACTTGATGCAACATCAAGGCAGCTATGTTCCCTTTATGGGTACTTAAATCTAGACACAGTAACAGCTGACCCTGGTTTGTATTGCAGATTCTCACCTCCTACATGATGCTGATTCTTCTCTCTGTTATTCCTCCAGGAGCTGATCTCGCAGGCAGGTTTGGACTTGGCGCTGGACACTGCTCACGACGAGCGGGTGCGTCAGTACTCTCAGGTGTCCCTGCAGGGGGAGCTGCTAGAGAAGGGCTGGTGTGGTCTGGTCCCACAGCTGCTGGAGTCTACTGAGCACGACTACAGAGAGAAGGTGGACGGACATTGATTAATTTGACATGTATAGCAGCCTGTCCCAAATAAGGCAGCGTATGATATGAACATTTCCTCATGTTTGTTTCAGGCTCTGCGGGCTTTGTTGGCGATGTCTCCGGCGTGTTTGGATCAGTACCGCTCAGACAGCTCCTTGCTGAGCTTGCTGCTCTCTCTCAGAGATCAGTACCAGGAGATGGTCCAGTCTGACATGATTCTTGGAGAGGAGAACGGCTACTTTTCAGAGATCATAGATCTGATAGATGCTCTTCAAGTCAAAATGAAATGATGAAAGGAGTTCACAGTGACATTTCACGTGCAGACAGGAGCACACAGGGCTACTTTCATCTCTCTGTTTTGTACCTTCTTTTCTCCTCCATCCTCCATCCTCCTGCCTGTGACCCAGAAGTATATCTGTGACGCCTTAAAGGAAACCTTCACTTCCTAAAAGGAAGAGCTGAGCTCTAGTTTAAACACCTACCGGGACATCAGCAAGAAAAGCTCTTGTTTTAAAATATATTTCCAACAGTTTGGGCATACCAGGTGTGTTTAAAACAGAGCAGTAATGTGTGTCATGAAACAGTCGTTTTAGCGCTGCAGCTCCTGGACCAGCCTAAACTCTCCCACATCCTGACGTGCCCAAAAGGTTTCATGAACACATACCCTCTTTTTCTTTGCTGCTCGTCTCCCCCTCCGCAACAAAAGAAAAGTCGGGGCTTTTTTCCTCAATAGTGGACACATACTGTAGGCCTACATAGTGCTGTTGCAGAAGCTACTTTCCCGAGGGAATTTCACGACTACTGTTTCGGTCCCCTAGCAACGCGTGCTGTTTCTTTTTGCTCATCTGCGCTCTCCCCTTTTGCTCTGTGCCCAACTCTGCGGCGAGCTCAGCCTGCAACGCGTCATATCTGAAAGGCCCTATAGACATGAAGAGGACGATGACCACAAAGCAGCCGTGCCAATATTTTTTGTAGGTTTAAAGTGATGGCTTGAACAAAACATGGACCTAAGCTTAGTGATGTCAACCCTTGGTTTCTGAAGAGGTGTCTTGAAGCTGAATGATGGCGGTCACCATATTGGCAAGGCTGTCAATCAATCTAGAAACAAAGAGGAAGGGCAGGCCTATAGCCTCCCTTCATACAGCTACAACATGTCAGCCACCTCAACATCGTCCCAATTATTCAAACTTACCAGCTAAGTTTAAGTTGTTTTCCTTGGTCAGAAGTCTCTTTGCCAGATTCCTCTAATTGTGTGTCTTTATAGCGTCCACATCTCAGTGAGGGACTAATACACAAATAGAGACAAGAATGAGAAAAGAGAGGAGGCTATACGGAGTTACAGACTGGGGATGAAACAGTGATCCAGTATGCCCATGACCACCAAAATTGAGGATGAAATAAACATTTGAGGAAAGAAATGTTCGGTAGACGCTGAAGATTTGAAGTTTGAGGGGTTAGAAAATTGTTATTTTTGACTTTTATTATGGATAATTTAAGAATAAATTATTTTGAAATGAGATGTTGTTTCTCTGTATTTTTGAGCTGAACAATCCTGTTTGGCCAGGGCGGACTGACATTAGATTTGAAAAGTCTGTTTCTTAAAACCCTTTCTGTACCGACTTCATAATCTATATCAGAATCAGAATCGGGTTTTATTGCCAAGTACGTTTACACATACAAGGAATTTGTCTTGGTGTATTGGTTCAAAAACAGTTAACAAGGGAAATAAAGCCAAAAAAGCAAGAACTTAAATAAAATAAAATATAAGAAACAATTACCAATATATAAAATAGAATTTAAAAAGTGTCAAATATAAAGAATAATAAAAAAAACACAAAATGTACAAAAGGTGCAATGGAGTGCATGTAAGAAAAAGAATGTAAAGTCCAGTGAGCGTTAATGTAACGCATAGAAACAGTTCCAGCCTTCACATCACTGTGATGTTTCTGACTGTGGGGCTGATGAGAGTCTGTGTTATGTGGGAGGAGGAGGAGGGGGGGGAGGGACATTGTTCATGCGGCTGACAGCAGAGGGGAAGAAACTGTTCTTGTGGCGAGAGGTTTTGGTCCTGATGGACCGCAGCCTTTTGCCAGAGGGGAGAATCTCAAACAGTCCAAGTGCGGGGTGAGAGGGGTCGACCACAATCTTACCTGCACGCCTCAAGGTCCTGGAGGTGTACAGGTCGTGGAGAGATGGTAGACTGCAGCCGATCACCTTCTCTGCAGAGCGGATGATGGCTGCAGCGTACCAGACTGTGATGGAGGAGGAGAGGATGGAAGTGCACCATCATGGGCTTTGGCAGGTTGAACTTCTTCAGCTGCCGCAGGAAGTACATCCTCTGCTGTCCTTTCTTGATGAGGGAGGTGATGTTCAGCTCCCACTGTATATGCCTTGACAGTATGATCCATGTTTCTTTACCAAATTTTAAACTACAGATCTATTCAAAATGTACAAGTAGCCTATCTGACTTAAATAAATGGATAACAAATCCTTGATTTAAAAGTATATTTCAGGTCGTTTTTGGACAATAACATCTACTGGCTGCGGCTGTGGCTCAGTTGGTAGAGTCGTCGACTCTCAACCAGAAGGTCGAGGGTTCGATACCCAGCTGAGCAACATGTCCGATGTGTCCTTGGGCAAGACACTTAACCCTGCATTGCTCCCGCTGCTTTGGTGGCGGTGTATGAATGGATTAGTGTTGTACTTACTCTCTGATGTACGTCGCTTTGGATAAAAGCGTCTGCTAAGTGAATTGTAACATTGTAACATTGTAACTGTAACACAATATCAGGTCTTATTATTACATAGCAGCCATAATTATTTAAATTTAAAGATGGCAAGAACCTTTTGGAACTAGGGTCTTTTAAATAACCATTACACCATCCTCACAACTCAAACAACTCAATCCTCACAACTGCATTGCCAAACCCTCAACAAGCCAAATATGCTTCCCCATTGGCCGATTTTCATAACACGAGAGCGAGCAATGCAGGACTTTATTTTATTTTTTTATGTCTTGAAATGAGACGTTTATCTGGACATGCCGGGTGAATGTGACTTATAGTATCTATGACTAGATATTTTTTGAAAGCAATTATAAGATACGGGACAGATCCGATGTAATACTGTTATTGGGTCCAGTACTAGCTTAATTTAGGAATCGCCGATCCACGTCATTGATCAAGAAAGGTCGTTAGGGGGGACTTGCGGTCATGGCGACTTCTACAATTCTACAATTCACTTAGCAGACGCTTTTATCCAAAGCGACGTACATCAGAGAGTAAGAACAACACAAGCAAGGATCAAGGAAAAATAAAGGAACAATGTCAGTAAGGACGAACGATCAGCTTTGAGTCCGATTGGACACACAGGTGCTGAAAGGCATTGCCCAGAGGCAAGGCACAACATTAACTGCCAGTCTGAGACTCTAATCAGTATATAAACCATCTTATACGTCGTCGTTTTCAAACAAAAACAAAAACCATCATCATTACCATCATTACATCAATACTAGTACTGTACTATGGTTGGCGACGACGAAGTTGACAAAAAAAAGTTAACATTGGGTGTTCGTCCAGGATTCGTGCTGACCAGAGTAATGGCTGAAGTCAGAGACGAAGATCACGCAACAACCAGAGTGAAGAGACACATGAAACCGATGACGACTGTCGGACGTTACAGAGACTTTGTATACTGATATGGACAGAAATAATCACGGATATAAGCATGTTTATGGATGGACAAATCCGTTCATGGCTAGCATGGAGCTAACGCTAGCATCACGTGAAGCAACAGAATATGCTGCAGCTCCACATCACTCGGCAGACTAGCTGCAGACTCCTGCAAGTCCCAAAGGCACAAACCCCTTCCTAACGCCAGGAATAATAAACCCTGGTGAGTTATTGGCCCCTGGTCAGCCAAAATATAAGAAATATGTCACTTCAACTCCATTCACGGCTGCCCCGAATGCTATTGACCATGACTTTGCACAGCTAATGACTCAAACCACGCTAACCACAACAGACGCCAGTGATGCAATATGACGATTTTTGCATCACTGGAGGCAGTTTGTCAGAAAAGAAATTACAGATATTTCTCATCTTAGGGGGAAATGAGGGCTGGATGCAAGACCATTCAATAAAAACACAAGTTTACTACTGATACAAAGCTTAATGCAAATGGGTGAAGTATCCCTTTAACTAGAACCTTGATGAGGACATGCCTCAGAAAGTGTCTGGGGCCACAGACTCACAGGGTAACGTAGTCGCAGATGCTGAAGAGGTAAATGTGGGAGATTCAAAGCATAGTGTTTCTCTCCTTCTTCATGTAAATAGTAGGATTGCTTCATATTGAACTACAAATCTGCATTCTAGATCCTCTTTTTTATGACCTGTCAATTTATTTCCATTTTTTCCAGCTGTTGACGACAGAGACTGAGAGTATCATGATCCTGACATCAGTGAGCTTTCCAAATCAAACTCTGAAAAGTCCAGTGATGGATCCATCCTACCAGCATGAAGAGGTGATTTAAAACACACTCAAACATGTTCTGCTAAAGATTTCTGGAACAACCTGCACACTGTTATATAGAGACACTTTCATGAAGTCTAAGTCAGTGTTAGAAGAAGTTGATGTGTATGTGTAACTGAGTCACAGTGTGGTTTACATGGACACTGTCATACAGAGACACTTTGATGAAGTGCTTCTTAAAGTCTAAGTCAGTGTTAGAAGAAGTTGATGTGTATGTGTAACTGAGTCATTGTGTGGTTTACATGGACACTGTCATACAGAGACACTTTGATGAAGTGCTTCTTAAAGTCTAAGTCAGTGTAACTAGTAATAATCAGGACCACCTCCATCAATCAACAATCATTTAGAAGATGAGTTTTCACACTCTGCACCTTGCAGTCATATTTTCTTCTGATTGATGCAACAATAATTACTTATTTTCAACATGCTTCTTAAAGAACTCATGAAGCCTGTCACATGACACTCCTCAGAGAACACACACACCAGGGTTGGAAATTAACTTTTTTGCCGACCTGCCACTGTGACTGGTGGATTCAAAAATCTACCCGTCACTCCATTTTTTTACCTGCCACTTTATTACCGGCAGCAAAATGTCATGACATATGATAATAAGTCGAGGCTTACAGTATTTCAATAATTTACTATTTTATTAAAGGAATTTCCTTCAACTATTAAAGACTCACTTATAAACAGAACAAAGTTGTGTAGTTTAGTATTTTGAGGCTGGTAAGAGTTTCCATTCAGTTATGTCCTTAAAGGCTGATTTAGCTGCACCTAGGCTCAACTGAGGGGCAAGATAATCAATGTGTTGTTTTAAAAGTATATGAGCTTAATGAGGACAGTCATCACAATCATCAAAGGTTTCTGCTGGACAGACTTTCATTTAGAAAGTCTTTTAGTCACTGTGTTCACTTCTCAGGACGTTGTAGCTTCTAACTGAATCTGAGGTTTAAAGTTTTGTTTCTCTCCTTTGTATTTCAGACCTCTAAATTGTGTTGAGTTGCTAGCGCTGAAAATACCCCATTTCCTGATATCGCTGTTTCACAATAAAAGCCCGTTATCGACATTTAGACCTGGAACTTTTATCGTGAAGACCTTGTCGGATATAGAATGTCTCTATTATGGAGTGGAAGACGTTTCAGCGGAGCTACGATTAGCGATAAGGCTGTCTGTCAGGAGTGAAAGTATTGACAGCTACTCTTTTGAGCACTTGTCACCGACACCGCCACGGCCCGCTTGTTTTAGTCATCTTGGATTTAAGACAGCAAGGCATCAGTTTAAACACACTGTCAGCAGGTAGACCAGCTGAAATTGAGATGCTAATCCGCGCTGCGCTTGGTTTAAGAGACACAGAGTCAAGCCATTTCAGCAGATAGCCTCTCATAGTAAACACTGACACGAGGAGGAGGAGGAGCCGTGTGGGCATTATGAACGACTGCCTGACCCTTCTCATAAAGTCAGAGCGGAACAAGCAGGAGAACGGGGATTCATTTAACACCATTCATTGTCACAAAGCACTCTGTTATGTTACTTTTATTCACCCGCCACCGTGATGGATAGGTCGAGCAAATTCACCCGTATTGGGCGGGGGACGGGTGCTAATTTCCAACCCTGATGTAGTGTTTAATATGTATTAATGTCTGATATTATGTCTGCTTTCTCTCAACTAGAATCTTGGTGAAGACATGCCTCACACAATGTCTGGGGCCACAGACGCACAGAGTGCCGTCACAGATGCTGAAGAGGTAAATGTCATATCCCCTAGTATTTTTTCCGCAGCAAGTCAAAGTGAGCTGATGTGAACATCACAGGATATTCTCCAGATAATTCACCTCAAACATATAGGAGGGGGAGTGATGTTTCTAAATGGCTGCATTAAGTTTTCTGTTCATCAGTTTGTTGTTCTCCGCTCTCTTGATGATTTGTTGTCATTCCGTTTAACTACACATAGCATTGATATTAAGGCAAATATTGTCATTTTAGCGTCGTGTAGCGGACTCTGTTGCTTCGTCCACTACTTCTGATTTTTTACGTCACGTCTTACCTAAAGAAATCCCCCGCCCCCCCTCCCGTCTGACAGGGAGAGTCTCCCGCTGTGAGTTGCATGTGTGAACAGCCAGGTCAGGAGAATCTCCGGAGCAGTCCTCCTGAAATGATCTAGATATTATCCGGAGTGCATATGTGAAAACGACTTAAGATTTATTTTCAGGCTGTCTGTCTTAGATTACAAAGTTGACCAGGGAGATTCAAAGCAGAATGTTTTTCTCATTTTCATGTAAATACTATGAACAATGGCATGCATGTCTCCTCTACATTTACAGATATTAGGATGAGTTCTGAGTGGTTATGCAATTTAATCTTCAAATGCCAAAAGATGTTGTTTTTTTAATTCCGTACATAAGTCTATCTGGTGGTACCTTCCATCAGTGTTTCACATTAATTACCTAGACTGTCTAATCTGTCCCACTAACGCAGTTAGGGACAATTGGAACCATCAACCTATGACATTTAAACAATTTAGCCCGTTACATGTGATGTGTGGATCCACTAGCCTACACTGATATGTGTGATTGCTTTTATCTCAGTTTACTAAAACGGTGTGTACCTTGTTTATAAAACCTCCTGCAGAGTGTCACAACTCACTGTCGTCTGGAGCTTTTCCATAGATGCGCACACATTGAGGTGTTTCGGCGTTTTTAAACACAGTCAAAGAAATCTCAGATGTTTGATCATCCTGTCAGACAAAGCAGCATAACTAGTTGTTACTCACATTTTTAAATCCTAGCTGAACTTTCTTCAAGAACCTGTAGAAAAACTAATGACAGAGCAGAAGCACAAATCCACTTAGCTTAAAGACACCGCACAGCTCCGCTGCTCACCTTTTGTCTTAAAAACTTGCACTTAAAGTTTATTTAATCTAATTGAATCTAAACATTAGATCACCTTCCCTCGCAGTGCAAATCCCCTTTTTTTCCTCCTGACTATGGCATAAATGTGCATTTAAAGATAAAGTTGGGTACGCGTGCTTGAGAGGGAGAGAGAGCCATAAGTGGATGGACAAGAAACAAAATGCTCTACGGTTTACGGGTTAACCTGTGAACAACATGGCAGACTGCAGTCTCCGTTAACAGATTGATGTCTTTCAAACTGCTCCAACGCGCGCTCAGTGCTCCTCTGTCCGTGCGTCTCCCTCACTGCTCTTATTAAACACTTTAAACTGTAAACTGGTCATAAACCACGTCTGAACCTTCACTGTGAGGTTTGATGTCTGTTTACATGTTCTTAAATCCGTTTGAGCGGCTGTTAATACTCAAAGTGTTTATAATTCTGATCATTACAATTAATTAATAAAATGTGCTTTTGCGCAGCAGATAGTATGAGCCCATCGTATAGAACTTCCAGCATCACTCTGCTAATGTCACATTTGTATAATACAATGCACTTTGGAGAGAAGTGATCCAAATCTAAATAAGAGGGTGGAGCTGGAGAGGAGCGATAATCATAGCTAAAAGAGGAGTACGAACAGTATGCTGCAAAATCACGTTTTATTTACATTCTTTGAGCTAATCACACGCTCCACATAGCTAATCGTAGTTTAGCAGCCAATAGGCTGCAAGGAGAACACCTGGCTGCCTGCTTGAGGGCCTCCATTAATGGACCAAGCCCAGATTAACTTCCATGGGCATTGGATTTTATGTTTTGACAGTTTGTGTTTAATTACTATAAGAGCACACAATTGTTAATAGAGGACAATGTTTTTCATTCATTCTCTTAATTTTGCACAAAATCAATGCATTTCACTTTAAAATGTACACATTTTTCTCCCAGAAGGGCATGCCCCCGTACCCTCCTAGATGGCTCTGTGTCCCCCCACCACAGTCTCATAAAATCCTGTGGGAAACACTGAATACTTGTTACTTAAGGTTCTTATTCAGTTTGTGTTTGAGTTCATTTGGAGGTTTTAGTTTTTAAGAGTAACACCTAGACTTGCTTTTGGTTATGTGATAGAACATCCTGTGATATGGCTATTGCACACGCCCACATCCCAATTACAATGGGTACATTGAATGATGCATGATTCAACACTTGTTTTTACTTGATATACATAAAGGTGGAAAACTAACTGTTCCATACTTTATTTAGTTTCTAATTCAGTTTAGCTTCTAGTTAAAGGTCCAATCAGTGAGATGTGTAGTGAGTGAAATGATAAAGTGAGCTTACTCTATGATCAGACATTAAGGAAACATGCTATGTTGAAGTGCTGGCTTCTCTGACAACAATGCAGCAGCCAGTATGTCCTCCTTCTAACTTTAGATTCTGGTCCTGAATGGTCTGGATTTGTTTGGACCAGAGAAGGCCCCTCGGTTTGCCAGATATGAGAGCAGTTATCAGGTCAAACCAACAGGTGTTGCAGCGATGGAAGCGGACAAGAGAACTGGTTCAGATAGAAGTGATTGTACCCGACCTAAAAAGCCTCTGCATGTTTCTAATAAGCTCCACGAGCAGAAACGTGCTCAAACTAGGATCAATATTGGAGATGCTTTTGAAAAATGGAGAGAGGTCAGAACACAGAAAGGTTTGCTTCCGTGTAAGCAGGAGCTAGCGTGTTAATTTAATTTGGAAAGTATTTAATATTTCTTGGACTGCAGTACACATTTAAATGCTGATAATTGCATATTGCTCCTATAATTTTGTTTAACCAGGGTACACAAGACATAAGAAATGCAGCACAGTTAGGCAAATTCTTTGATAGCAATGGAATAACGCTTAAGTATGTTTTTAAAACCAAAAGTGATTTTCATTCACTAAATCTGTCAATAAGACTCTCTTAACTAAAAATCTGACCCGCCACTCTTAAAGAAAACCTAGAGAGGTGCATAACTTAATGTTGTTGTTGTTTTTTACTTTTTTGGTTTTGTTCTCTTTATTAGATGATCCCTGAGACAAAGCAGAATCAGCTCACCTCACCAGGTCAGATGAACATGGAGGTCCAAAGTGTAAAGGTAAATTGCACATTGCATTTAAATGGTTTTGCTCTTATGACAAAGGACCTCTTTAATATTAAGTACAAAATACCTTCTTCTAAAAACTAAAATTAAGCTTTGTTGACAGTGTCAAAAACATCGGCTGGTGTCCACAACCACATCCTCATTGGACAAATGCATACAATGTGTCGGACCTGTATCCTCATTGAAGTGGCTTGGCTATCAATGTACAGGTGAGATACTTGAAGAATCAGCACATATACTGTATATGTAAAGTCAATAATGTGCACTGTGGTCGAGGAAATGTTTAAGCATCCTTGACAGAGACACCTTTGAAAAACGTCCTTTATTCACAGTGTAAGCTGGTATACAAACATTTGCCAGCTCTGCATTATATTTAAAAAGGACATGTTTTCTGTCTACGTTGCGTTAACTGAATATTTTCAGTATTTGATTGAATGTTTTGAAAAATGAAGACTGGGGAATGATCATAACCAAGATGAACGCAGAGCTCAGTAGCTCAGTAGCTCAGTCCGTAGGGACTTGGGTTGGGAACCGGAGGGTCGCCGGTTCAAGTCCCGATGCGGACCAAAATATGGAAGTTGGTCTGGTAGCTGGAGAGGTGCCAGACCACTTCTCGAGCACTGCCGAGGTGCCCTTGAGCAAGGCACCGAACCCCCACCAGCTCAGGGGGCGCCTCCCAAGGGGCTGCCACCGCACTCTGACATCTCTCCATTAATGCATGTCCACAGGTCTCGTTGTGCATGTGTGTGATTCAGGCCTGTGTGTGTGAGAAGCATGTCCAAAAATAACAGAGTGCGAACCACAATTTCCCCGTAGGGGATTAATAAAGTATATAAAATTAAAAAAAAAAAAAAAATTAAAAAAAAATTAAAACTCAAATGACCAAAACATTGTGTCGGAGGGCACAAGGGTCAATAAAGGATGTATACGGTCCTTAAGACCACGAGTAGTTAGGTAATTTCTCTGGTGGCACAAGTGTTACGGAGAGACTCTACAGCAGAAGTCTATCTCTCTCTCTCCCTCAAATGTCCCTCTGAGCTTAGAGTTCTACAAGCAACACATCTGTGACGGGTATAGAACCAGAGGAGAATGTTCACTAGTTTCAGATCAAATGTAAAAATGGTCTGCAAATAAACCTGGGCGGCTGTATGCCTTTGCAGACATATTTATCATGATTAGGCTTATAATAATTTGGATTCATAAAGCTCAAATGGTTAATAAATATTGAGCTTCTCATGTGAGTTTTGATCATACCTCTAGATGAAATACAATTAAGTGATGCTGAGGCCAAGGGCAGTGGGAGCCAAACTGATGACAGTGACCGAGAAGCTTCAGCGTGTGGAACAATGCAGCCTGTGGATGTTGCATCAGAGTTTACAATCATTGGTCAGGTCCATGACACTGGAGATAAGGGTAGGTGACCTCACTTTATTGACTGATTCAAGTTAGTTTTTCCTGCCGAATAATAAACTGTCAAATCATGTGTCTTACAGAAACCGGGTCTTTGGTTACATCCACGAAAGATGAGACTGCCATTCTTTCTGAAGGTAAGCAAAGTCTACGTGCAGCGTACTGTATCAGCGCTCAGTGCGCATGCAGGCAGGTGCAAGTGTGTCTGTCATTGAAATTGACCCACCCTCTCTTCCATAAAGAAACAAAAAAGGAACCCAGAAAAAAAAGATCACATCTTCACAACATGGCCAGGTATCAGAAATGCATCACATTCTGTATTATGTTTTTAACCCTATCAATGTTCATATTGTTCTCTAACTGCTACGTTAACAAACCAGAATCATGACACACTAAATACTAAATGATAGATCAACTATACATAGACTACTTGTATAAATAAAACATTGGAACTTCTACATGGCTGAAGCAAAAACACTTAAACTCTCCAGTCCACATGTTTATAAAAGTTTATTCTTCTTTGTGTGAACACGTTTGATGAACACTTAAAGTGTTTATAAAAAGATTGGGTCCTAATAATAAAGTTTTTCAGAATTGTTGCATAAAAAGTGATCAGACTGCAGGAAAATGAAAGATCGGTGCTCAATATTTAAAACGGAGCTTTTAGAAGTATGTGGGAGGAGCTGCTTTGACATGAAAACAATCGTACTGTTGGTCATTCCTTCAAAGTTGACTAATACCAGCTTTATAAATATGCACCAATAAAGTTCCTCTTCTCCCTTTACAAAATGTACCTTAAGGACTAACATGACACTAAACTAAGAAACTGTTCTCTCAATCTCCTTAGAGAGCAAGCTTACTCTGAAACTGTGCAGCTTCTATTTTCAATGTCTTTATGAGCATTTTATTTCAACTGTCTTCACCGTTTCTTCTTTGTGGATGAAATGTGATCAAATTCAACTTATTTAAACTTATTTCATTCAAAGAGTGTTGCAGCAAGTACAATCTGTTAAAGTACTAAATCAAAATAACATCAAATGTCTCTCGTTTAATGTTAATGACTTAATTCCAATAAATATGAAATAGTGTAGCCACTTCAATTCATCAGCAGCAAAGATGTTGTTAAATTAATTTGTACAATTCTATAAACTTGACATTCAATGACTTGAAAATGTTAAATAGGATGTTTTCTTAAATATGGATTTGTTTTTACTCGAGTTTTGATCTTTCTTACTCGTCCATTCCTTTATTTCATGTTTGTAAGATTTATTTTTGTCATGTTTGTTTAAGGAGACGATGGGGTCCAGGAGAGTGGGTCAAGAAGAGTGACGAGGAAACCCTGGTCCAAGGCCGAAGTGGCTGCAGTAATGCGGCATTTCAGAAAACACATATGCGAAGAGAGCTTTGCCACCAAAAATGAATGCAGTCACTGCAAGGAGTCTGTGTTAGCAGAAAGAACTGTGCAAAATATAAGGGACTTTGTTCGAAACCGAGGAATAGCATCAAAGAAACGGTCACAGAAAGGAAAGCTGTAAACAAACTAGATCCATCAGGGGGGTATTCCATCAACGTAGCTAAAGAAAGCCGCGCTCACCTGAACAAGTCAGACTGAAACTAACACCATCTCCTAATTAAGCCTCAAGTCGTTCCATGAACGCAGATCAGCCTTAATTAGTCAGGACTGATTCAAGACAGGCGTGCATAGTCTCGCTTTGTGCACGCACCCGAGGTTTACAAGAAGCCCAAATGAATGGATGAATGAAAAGACGATCAAATGAGTCACGCAGAGGGGAGAGTTAGAGCGCCGTTTGTTTCAACAGCTGAACCAACGCTGTTGATTGAGCTGTTCCAAGAAGTTAAAGATTTTATTACTAAAAAAGTCAAACTGAAAATAATAATATACGACGGAGGATTAGGGCCACCTTCAAGAAAAACTACATCTACAATGTCGAGATCAAACTAGTAAATGTATGACTTCATTCTCGTAAATGTACGAGTTTAATCTTTATATTTTTGGATCTATTTTGTTCTTTAAGGTGGCCCTAATACTCCGTCGTAATAATAATCCAGAGAGATGGCGTGGTAGAAACATGACCACGGACTAAATGTGAGAGTTATGAAAGTTTCAGGTTCATTTGACTTTATTATTCTGTGATCTTTATCTTTGATTGAAACTTCTGTCTGAACTTTCGTATTTTAGATAGATAGATAGACAGACAGGCAGGCAGGCAGGCAGGCAGGCAGGCAGGCAGGCAGGCAGGCAGGCAGGCAGGCAGGCAGGCAGGCAGGCAGGCAGGCAGGCAGGCAGGCAGGCAGGCAGGTAGATAGGTAGGTAGGTAGGTAGGTAGGTAGGTAGGTAGGTAGGTAGGTAGGTAGGTAGGTAGGTAGGTAGGTAGGTAGATACTTAATTTAATTATTTAAATACTTAATTCATCCTGAGGGAAATTGAAGCATCCAGTAGCAGCTTATAAGACCTAACAACACCTGCCCCCCCCCCCTCCTGTATGTATAGAGCCCATTTACCTGCACAAACATTAAAAAGAAACCCCTACAGAGATCAACATCTAAGTCTACAATAAAAAAAATAGACATACGCCATTCAAAAGCAAATGAACACTTAAAGGAATAAAACCCTGTATACAATTTAAATCACAGATTAAAATGAGACCTGTCCAATATAGAGCAGACCTCTGTTACAGCTGCACAGAAGCATTTAAAGGTACAGCAGTGTGTGAGTGGAGGTGGTGAGTCTGTGCAGACTTTAAGGTGGAAGTGTTGTAATATATTATCCAACAAGAGGCTGTCTCTTTAAAACAGATCAGTGGAAAGGCTGTACATCCAGGAGTGTGCCCCCCCCCCCCCCCCCCAGTGCTGTGTGACTATATGATGTGTAGTCTCCATAATATCAGAAGTTTAAAATAGTGTTGCAGGCCAACAGGAAACAGACAACACATGACAAAGTATTCAGGTTGTTAATAAGCCCTACTGATGTGTGTGTTTGTGGGTTAGGGTTAGTAGAAGAGTGGTTTTCTTTCTTTCATTCTCTGTGTATTAAATTATCTCAATTTCCATTTCAGTTCAGGAGGCCTCCATCATCCTTTATTGGCATCTCTCTCTCTCTCTGTTGGTCTGTCTGCCTGTCTCTCTTGTTTCACCAGCCAATCAGAGACAGAGTAGGGCGGGTCCTTGTGGGATGTGAATTATTTATTAGGCTTTTTATAAAATCATGTTTGTTTTACCTTTTTTAATATCTCCTCACGTGTAGTTGCATTAGATGTGTGACTTCTGAAATATAATGAAGGCTTTTATTCATGACTGATTTAGAACAAAGCTCAGACTTCAGTTTTATGATCTTTTTTTATTATTATAACATGACATGAGTGACGTGAGCGCGGACAACTCACCTGACGGAACGGTCTTTTATGAGTCTGTTTCTACCCGTCGGACATTCTTTGACACACAGCTAAACTAAGTTCCACAGTTAGCCTGGTTCCGGAGCAGACTTGGGGTGCGTTCGGATTGTCCCTCCTATCTCCTTTCACTTTCCTTTTTTCCTTAACCCCGGAAGTGTTTAAGTGGCGGCCATGATAAGAGCGGTTTGAATTCTCTAAAAGTTAAGGATAGGTGGGTCAATGCTTCCTTTATAACCTCCTTTAGCATAGGAACCACTGGACCATCCTTTACCAAAGGAGATGAGATAATGCCGCCCCACAACTCCTTGCGGCCGCAACATTTAAAGCGACTCGTTCATCCGACCGTTCAGGAAAACTAACGATCTGTTGGAGGAGAAATGAGGAGACAATCTGCATTTGGTTTATATATTGATTAGACTTATAATTTGTTACTGCCTTTGTATTTATTTTATTTCTTTATTTGTATTATGTGTGTGTGAAGAAGGTGAATAATGTTTAGTGGAGATGCTTTGCTGTTAATGTTGATTCAGAACTTGTAATATAAAACCTTGTTAATAAAAAAAGAAAAGGGACTCAGATCATGTAAGTTACCAAGCTGCAATAATATGAACAACTTTGACCAATCTTAACCCCAGAGGTGAACTATGAACGTGATGCTGATGTTGTAAAACCATCAAAGTGAAGTATCCTGCTAGATTATATTCCTTTATTTGAAACCTTGTGGTTATTAGGATTATTTCACCGGTAAGAAGGCACAGGAGAAAGATTTTTAGATCAGCTGTAGTCCATTTTCTGATCATTGTAGTTTCACCACGGCAGACCCACGTCACTAACCTCCGCCGGCGTCGCATTATTACGTCGCCTGGTGGAAATGCGGTCGGATTGTCAAAACAACGCAATCGCCTTTACCTAACTCCTTTATGAATTCTGCTAACACCTTTCCTTAACCCCATGACGTTTTCACAGGGTTAAGGTAAAGTGGATAGTGAAAGTAGATATGAGGGACAATCCGCACGCACCCTTGTTCACCAGCATAAGTTACCATGGTAACTCAGCGAGGATTCATATAAACTACGTTGATGGAACGAAACTCCCACTGAAATGAGCCAGACTTATCGAAATAAGCCAGGATTCTGTTTAATCCTGCTTCATGGAACGACTCCCGGCTCCTCTAGTAGAATTACATTTCATACAGAAGAGGAAAGACATGAAATGAGTAAATGGCCATCCATTTCACAAACCTTCTGCAAAGAACACAATATCATCGTCCTCACATCTTCCATCATACAAATCATATAAAATCAAAATTCACCTGTTTATACATTTAGATAAACATGAATCATCTTCTGAATGACCTTTTTAACTCCATCTCCAACCATCTTTTTACAGACATTAATTACAAGAAAAGGGAAATTCAATACATTTCTACAATTCTACAATTCTACAATTCACTTAGCAGACGCTTTTATCCAAAGCGACGTACATCAGAGACTAAGAACACACAAGCAAGGATCAAGGAAAAATAAAGGAACAATGTCAGTAAGGACAAACGATCAGCTTTGAGTCCGATTGGACACACAGGTGCTGAAAGGCATTGCCCAGAGGCAAGGCACAACATTAACTGCCGTTCTGAGACTCTAATCAGTATATAACCATCTTATACGTCGTCGTTTTCAAACAAAAACAAAAACCATCATCATTACCATCATTACATCAATACTATCCAGATCATCATCATTAAGTTAAGTTAGTAGGTATTCCTGAAAGAGCTGGGTCTTTAGCTTTTTCTTAAAGGTACAGAGGGACTCTGCAGATCGAATGGAGTTTGGAAGTTCATTCCACCACCGGGGGGCGACAGAGGAGAAGAGTCTAGTCCTCGTCTTTGGACCCTGTTGTGAAGGTTGGATCAAACGCCTTTCATTGGCAGGGCGTAGTGGACGGGAGGGAGTGTAGACCTGAAATAGAGAGTTAAAGTAAGGAGGAGCCGTTTTTGTTGCTGTTTTGTAGGCGAGCAGCAGAGTTTTAAATTGAATGCGAGCAGTGACTGGGAGCCAGTGTAAGGAGATGAACAGCGGAGTGACATGAGCTCTTTTTGGAAGGTTGAAGACCAGTCGTGCTGCTGCGTTCTGTATCATCTGCAGAGGTTTGGTTGTGCATGTAGGAAGACCTGCCAGTAGAGAGTTGCAGTAGTCTATGCGTGATAGCACAAGAGCCTGTACCACAAGTTGTGTAGCATGTTCTGACAGGTAAGGTCTGATCTTCCTGATGTTGTACAGGGCAAAACGACATGATCTGGCAATCGAGGCTACTTGAACCTTGAAGGTTAGCTGGTCATCAATCAATTCAATCAATTTCACACGACAACAGGCATATCCAAACCATAGACTGTAAATATTACTGGACGAACCCTGAGTGACGTATCCCGTCTGTTACGGAGGCTTAAAAAGAGTCCAATCGACGGCCGCATCCATATTGGAATTGTTGTCTCAACCTAACTTGGATCAAAGCGGGATCAACCTAACGACAGCGTTAAGGCGGGACTAAACTCCGCCGATGCTCGACCAGCTCGACGCTAGCTAGCAGTCCACTTCACAACAAAGCTAACGTCTGCTTCACATCACCCGCTACGGCTTTCCTGCTCCCACTCGTCCAGAGATAACTCTATAAACAGTAAGTTAACATTAAACTTTTCTACAACACAGTTAAAACCAATTATCTTCAACCCAAATATATCATTTTAGTATTAAAACTACACTTTTTCTAAATATATATTTATGGTCATTAGTTATTAGTCACAGCAGTTAGTAGACCGGGTTAGCAGAGCAATACATTAGCATCGTTTTAACATACAATTTAAGAACCACTTTGAGGCTAATCTTTACATTTAAATTCTTGTATTGTGTTACAAATCATTGCTTGGGTGTAATTACATATTAAAGGATAAGAAGTCTGTTTTAAAACGATAAAAGAGCTTTGTTGTTGTTGTTGTTAAAACTACTGTTAGACCATAGACTGTAAATAAATGAGAGACATCCAGAAGAAATCAATATTACAATGCATACAGTTCATGGTTGTTACTGTTCTGACAAAAAGAGGAATGTCTGTGTCTTATATTTACTGATGTCAACAGCGATGTGGGTGAACATGACACTGAAAGCTTTATATTTATCATAAGATATTTATTTTCTATAGAGCCCTGAAGTCATGGAGTCTGTGGCCAGTGATGACGAAGTGTCAGCTGCACACACCAAAAACTGTAGGTATTAGAAATGTATTTTACAGACTGGCATCTGTTATTATGAGTTATGCCTACCTTGTTCAATATTATCCCTGCATGTACTGCCCTTTCTGCACGTTCCAATGTACAGGGTTAGACAGCCAGATAACACTCAAACAAAAGTCCTCCAATAAAAACACAAGGCTTGTCTTTCGTTGATTTTACTGAATTCCTTCTTGTTTGTTTTTTCGTAAAACTGCAATATTACAAAGAGAATAACAATATGTCAGTACAGATAACAAATATATGATTACAAAGTCTAAACATTGCTATCTAACACAGAACAGCCTAAAAATACTGTTAAATAAACACTAAGCTACATGCTATCGTAGCAGAGGGAAAACTGTTACCTCCTACAATTAGCATTAGCTAGCAAAGCACATGTGAGACAAAAACAACAAAAAGTTTCTAACGTGAAATTGTGTTTATATCTCGACAGTTTTATCATGAACTAAACATAAAACTTACAGACAAATGGTCTCCAAGGCCGAAGCGTAGCAGAAAACCACTCAGCAGCAACATAAATCCTCTGTCTCTGTCCTTCTGACTGCTTAACTGCAGCATGTGAATTTCTGAACAACTACCCACAATGACCAATAGATGGCAGTATAAACCATGAAGTTATGTAGAAAATGAAGTGTTTTTAATCTTTTAACTCTAACTTATCATGACCACTTTTTTAACATTTTTAACTTACATTTTAAATTACTGACTTTAAATTAAAGGCAGCACACTCCCCGCTTGATATAATAACATTATATCACAACAAATAACAACAACTATACTCAAAAGGGAAAGTCCTCAGTTCGAAACATAGAGTCCTTTCTCTAAGGCTCTGAAAGAAGAACCACAATTTCTGAGACTGGCCTTAGAAACACCTTAGCAGTCTCATCCTGCACAATGCGCACTTCCACCTTGCGCACCTTCTTGTCACTGCTTGGCAAAGCCTTAATCACCAGTCCCATGGGCCATTCATTCCTGTGGGCCTGGCTGTCTTTTAGCAAGACAATGTCTCCTTCCTTGACATTTGGTTTGTCTTTTGTCCATTTCCTGCGATTCTGAAGAGTAGACAGATACTCCCCTTTCCACCTCTTCCAAAAGGTGTCGGCAAGACTCTGGACATGCTTCCACTGCTTTTTGTACAACGGAGCTACTTCAAAGTTTCCAGAGGGGGCTGAAATAGAGCTCACCTTCTGAGTAAGGAGCATCGCCGGGGTGAGTACTTCAGGCATATCTGGGTCAGTGGATACAGACACAAGGGGCCTTGCATTTATTATCGCCATTACCTCTGCCATGAATGTGCTCAGTACTTCATGAGTGAGACGTGTTGGCCCTGTTTGAAGCATCATTGCATCCAGTATGCGTCTGGAAACTCCGATGAGTCGCTCCCAGGAGCCACCCATGTGAGAAGCATGAGGTGGATTAAACACCCAGGAGCATCCTTTGTCATGGAGGTAACTCTTGACTGCTGAGTTATTTGTGTTTATGTCCAACTCCTTACAAGCGCCAACAAAGTTAGTCCCTCTGTCTGACCTGAGAAGTTTTGCTGGACCACGGACAGACAAAAACCTCCTTAGGGCATTGATGAAACTGTCTGTGGACAGAGTTTCAATCAGTTCAATATGCACTGCTCTGGTTGAAAAACATGTGAAGAGCACTGCCCAGCGCTTGCTGTCAGCACTTCCTCCTCTGGTGCGACGTGTCATGATAGACCATGGCCCAAAAACATCAAGACCAACACTGGTGAATAGAGGTTCTGGAGTAAGCCTGTCAGCAGGCAGATCTGCCATCTTTTGATCCTCCAGCCTCCCTCGGAGTCTGCGGCAGATAACACAATTGTGGATTACAGAAGACACCAGACGTTTACTTCCAACTATCCAGTATCCAGCTGCTCGGATAGCTCCCTCTGTAATGTATCTTCCTTGATGAGCTATTTGTTCGTGAAAGTGTCTCACAAGTAGTGTGGAGATGTGATGAGTGTGTGGATTAATCACTGGGTGCTTTTCTTCATTCGAAAGGTCAGCAGAAGAAAGACGACCTCCCACACGAAGCAGACCATCTTGATCCACAACTGGATTTAGCTTCTTGAGTGTGTTTTGTTTGTCACATGTCTGTTTACCTTTGACACTTTTCAGCTCCTCCTTAAAAGCTTGATGCTGGACAGAACGAATTATCACAGCTTTGGCCTGTAAAAGCTCACTTGTGCTGGACGGCTCCGTGAAACATTTCCATCCTTTTCTTTTAGCATCGTTTGACATCCCTTTGTAGGATGCAGCAACATGAATGAGTTTGGCTATGATTCGATTGAGTGTTCTCCAGCTTGAGCATCTCTCAAAGTGTTGTGATCCCAAGTGGGGCTCGTATGTCTTGGTTGCCAGAGTTGTGACTTCAGGACGAATCTCGTCATCAGTTTCAGGCTCAACAAGAGTGAAGAGAGCAGCTTCAGGTGTCTCATCTGCCCTGTCATGATACAGGAAGGCTGGTCCTGTGAACCAGTTGCTGTTTTGAAGTTGAGATGCTGGTATAGACCGTGTTGCATGGTCTGCGGGGTTGAGTGCTGTTGGTACATAGTACCACTGGTTGGGATGAGTGGATCTTCTTATCGGGGTGATTCGGTTGGAAACATACATGTAAAACCGTCTTGTGGTGTTGTGAATATATCCAAGAACAATTTTACTGTCAGTGAAAAACTTCACAGAGTCAACTTCAATGTCTAGCTCGTCCCTGATCAGCTCATAAAGCTCAACAGCAAGAACAGCTGCACAGAGTTCGAGACGTGGAACTGTGTGGGCAGGGCGAGGGGCAAGTTTCGACTTCCCCATGACGAATCCAACGTGGTATTGCCCTTCATTGTCTGCTACTCTCAAATATGCCACAGCTCCAATGGCTACTGTCGAAGCATCTGAAAAGATGCAGAGTTCCTTTCTCTGTGTAGAAGACAGTGACACTGGAATGTAACACCTCTGTAAAAGCAGGTCTTCAAGAGCCTCCAAAGAGTCTTTCCACTTGTTCCATTCAATTTCCTTTTTTGGATGAAGAGGAGCATCCCATTCGCTCTGTTCAGATGACAGCTCTCGCACTAGTGACTTGCCTTTCATTGTTATGGGCGCCACAAAGCCCAAGGGGTCGTACAAACTGTTGACTGTTGACAACACACCTCTTCTTGTGAAAGGCTTCTCTTTTCGGGACACAAGGTAAGTAAACCTGTCTTTCTCTAAGTTCCAGGAGAGCCCTAGACTCCTCTGCAGAGGAAGAGGATCCACTCCAAGGTCCAGGTCCTTTAGATCCTTTGCACGGTCTTCTGCCGGGAAGGCTTCCATTACCTGGTTGTTGTTCGATGCCACTTTGTGCAGGCGCAAGTTGGATTCTGCCAACATCTCTCTTGTTCGTGTGAGGAGATCTATTGCCTCTTCAGGTGTAGCCACTGAGGTGAGACCGTCGTCTACATAAAACTGTCTCTGAACAAACTGTCTTGCATCAGAACCATGCTCTTCTTCACCATTTTGAGCTGCACGTCTCATGCAGTAGATAGACACAGCAGGCGAAGGGCTGTTTCCAAATACATGGACCTTCATCCTGTATTCAACCACATTCTTGGTGATGTCATTGTCCTCATACCAGAGATATCGCAGATAATCCCTGTAGGTGTCCACTTAAAGAAGCCTTAGCTTGACGCTCCCAAAACTCCTCTCCTACGTAGTTTGTATCCAAAAAATCCACAGGATGCCATGAACAAAGTTTAAATGTTTACTTAAACAAAAATAAGCAAAAAACAGATACAGGATCATCCAAAACTATACAAAAAGAGAGAGATGAGAAGAGAGGTCAAAAGACTGTGTGGCTCCACTCTCTACTTGTCTCAACTAGCCCAATCAAGTTCACAAGCCCCTCCCACTCCCAGATCCAATGAACTAAAATTATTTCGTGCATCCATAAATTTAACATAAAGAGCAATACAGCTCCTACATTACCGACCCCTAATTGTTATCAATGTCCTTGAAACAATTACTCAAACCATTAACTTAAATCAAAAGGAGCCCACATTCTATAACAAACTAAAGAAAACGTTTTGTTCGTCATTCTGTCGAATACTTGGTTTAGGATCTAGTCCATTATCATCTGCTCCTCATCTTAATTGAGGGCTTGGTTCCTGCTCAGTTCAAGTATCCTCAGTTTCTTGAAGAAGACAAAGCTTGGTTATTGGACGCCACAGCTCGTTGGTCTTTGTCTTCACTTTCACCTGACGAACAAAGCCTTCCTTGTCGGGTAGGGTTTTCACTATCCTTCCAAGTGGCCATGAATTTCTAGGTGAAGTGTCATCCACAATCAGCACCACATCACCGACACAGAAGTTTCTTCCAGGCGTAAACCATCGCTGACGTTCTTGGAGCTGCGTCAGGTATTCCTTGCACCAGCGTTTCCAGAAGACATCCGCAAGATATTGGACTTGTCTCCATCTGCGGTTTGCATACTGGTCGTCTTTGTTGAAAACACCTGGTGGTAACTCTGGTTTAACCTTCAGTAACAACAGGTGGTTGGGTGTTAAAGCCTCTAAATCATTGAGGTCTGAAGAGGCCTTTGTGATGGGCCTGCTGTTTATGACTGCCTCAGCTTCACACAGCAAGGTATGGAGACCTTCTTCATCAAGAACCTGTTCCTTCACTGTGATGTTAAGAACCTTTCTTACTGAGCGTATCAGCCGCTCCCAGCTTCCTCCATGGTGAGAACCAGAAGGTGGATTAAAGTGCCATTGGACACCCTTCTGTTGCAAGGTATCTGCAATCTTACTGATGTTCCATTCTTTGATTGATTTCCTCAACTCACTGTCAGCCGACCGAAAGTTGGTTCCATTATCCGAGTACATTTCTCTGACTTGTCCTCTTCTTGCAACGAATCTCCTGATCGCGTTGAGGCACGCATCTGTGTCAAGTGAAGATGCGACTTCCAGATGTACCGCTCGTATAGCGAGACACGTAAAGATGACACCATATCTCTTTACTTGCACTCTTCCTCTTTTCACCAGGAAGGGCCCAAAGTAGTCGACACCAACTCTTGTGAATGGAGGATCGTCAGGCAGGACCCTGCATTCTGGTAGATCTGCCATGAGCTGCTTGCCAGTAGTGCCATGTAACCTTTTACAGGGGACACACTTGGACAAGAACTTCCTGATGGCTCCATTTGCTCCAGGTATCCAGAATCTTTGACGCAGTTGAGCCAACATGTGATTCCTTCCGGCATGAGCTGTTAAGTCATGAACGTGTCTCATCACAAGCATTGTGATGTGCGAATCCTTCGGCAAGATGACTGGCTGCTTGCAATCATCTGGCATTGCCGCACGGCTCAACCTGCCTCCAACTCTCATGACTCCCTCTTGGAGTACTGGGTTCAACTTGTAGAGTGAACTGCTTTTCTTTACCCTTTGATGTTCTTTTAGCATTGTCAAGTCTTCTTTGAAACTTTTCTTTTAACAGTACTTCACAATTTCGGTTTCTGCATCATTTACATCTTTGCAGACTAGCTGTGTTCCTTTGAAAGCTTTCTTGAACTGATTCACTCTGCTTTCACCATTTATTGTGTTTACTTCTTTTCTCTTTGCTTTCAGTTCCTTAAGCAAATCTTTCAACTTAAGAAACCAGGCAACTGCACGTTTTAGCTTTGTCCAAGATGAGTAGTAGGTCATCAATTGGTCCATCGCATCTTTGGGCTCTTGTACCTGAATGACATGCGCTTGAGCCACTCTTTTGACCTCTGGGTCATCAACATCAAGCATTCCAGGGTCTGGATTCTTGGGCCACTGGTCTTGTTTGCTGAGCAAGAAACTTGGCCCTAAAACCCAGCTTTCATTCTTCAAGAATGCTTCCACAGTTTGTCCTCTTGACACATGATCAGCAGGATTCAAGTTGGTATTGACATATCTCCATTGAGAGGTCTGAGAGTGATCCAAGATTGCTGAGATTCTGTTAGAAACGAAAGTCTTGAATCTTGTGCTTTCACTGTTCAAATACTTTAGCACAGCCGTGCTATCAGTCCAGAAGATTGAATCTTGAAGTTCAAGTTCGAGCTCTTTCTTGAGAAGCTTGTCCATCTTGACTGAGACAGTGGCCGCAGTAAGTTCCATTCTGGGGATAGTAGGAGACTTCAAAGGCGCGACCCTTGCCTTAGCCATCACCAGGGTGCATTGAGCTTCTCCAGATGCATTGCGAAGCAGTAGATAACTTGATGTACCATAGGCATCTTCGCTTGCATCAGCAAAGTGATGTAGCTGTGCAAAGACAGGTTTACCAAACTGCTTTGTCTTGATACATCTGTCAACTCCAAATTTCTCCAGCTGTTGCAAACTTGAGATCCACTTTTTCCAGATCTTCACAACATGCTCTGGCAGGTCTTCATCCCAGCTGTATTTCTGCCTACAGAGATCCTGAAGAATTCTTTCGGCAGGCAGTGTCACCGGAGCTAGAAAGCCCAGAGGGTCAAAGATAGAACTGACCAGAGAGAGCAGGCCTCTCCTTGTGTGTGGTCGATCTTTGAGGTTGATCTTGAATTTGAACTGATCCGATTCAGCACACCACTGGATTCCCAAAGCTCTCTCCATCGGCAAACTGCAGTCATCGAAATCCAGGTCTTGAAATCCATGAGCTCTTTCCTCTTCAGGAATTGAGTTCAACAACTTCCGGCTGTTGCTTGACCATTTTGTGAGACGGAAGCCACCTTTAGCCAACATGCTTCTCACATCAGTGCAAAGCTTGATTGCTGTGTCTTCATCAGTAGTTGACTTAAGACAGTCGTCGACGTAAAAGTTTTTCTTGACTGTCTTGACAGCTTCCTGACCAAATTCCTCTTCAAAATCTTTTGCACATTGCTGTAGTGCAAAAGTTGCAACACTTGGTGAAGATGTTGCACCAAAGATGTGGACCAACATTTTGTGTTCAACAAGTTCCTGATTGTAGTTCCCTTCAGGCCACCATAGAAACCTGAATAGATCTGTGTCTTTGTCGCTGACCCTAATCTGGTGGAACATGGCCTCCACATCAGCCATAACCGCCACAGCTTCTTGTCGGAACCTCAGGAGGACTCCCACCAGAGAGCTTGTGAGGTCCGGTCCCTGCAGGAGCTGTTGGTTCAGCGATGTTCCTTGAAAACTCGCTCCACAGTCAAAGACAACACGCAGCTTTTGCTTGACTGGGTGTCTGACTCCATGGTGAGGCAAATACCATGTACGTCCATCATTTGTCCTGTTATCATCACTGTCAAGCTTCACGGCATAGCCTTTTTTGATGATGTCATCCATGAAAGAAACATACTCTTCGTAAAACTTGACATCTCTGGAGAATCTTTTCCGTAAGTTCAATACACGTTGCTCAGCGACAGTTCGGTTGTTTGGCATGTACAATGATTTGTTCCTCATTGGAAGGCAAATAGTGTAATGACCATCCACAAGTTTCAATGATTGAGACACCATGTTGATAAACTGGTGATCATCCTTGGACATCTCCATGTCTTCATTTTGTCCAGCATCAGGAAAGTCCTGCTTGAACTGCAGTTGCCAGAGCTCCTCTAGCCTAGCTACAGAGATTCGATTTGCAGTAACTTCAGAGAGTTTGTCATTTCAGTTCCGCCTCTCAGAGGGCCATTCACTGTCCAGCCTAATATTGTTCTCACGGCGTACGGTCCATCATCCACACTGTTGACCACTTGCAGTGGCTCCATCGCCTTGGGAACATTTGCTCCAATGAGCAATCCAACCTCTGCTTCTATAGTTGGAAGTTTCACCTTTTTTAGGTGAGGCCAGCTAATAATATCCTCTTGGTGGGGAATATTATCTTTGGTTACTGGGATGTTTTCTTGTGCATATACCTCTGGAAGTTCGATAAACTGCTTACCTTCAAGGCTGCTTATTTCCAGTCCAGACACAATACAGGTGTTCACCACAGATTCATTCCCCATTGTTCGCAATGAGATGCTTATATTGCGTCCATGCATGTTAAGCTGACTTATCAGTGACTCTGTAGCAAAAGTAGCAGAGCTACCAGGGTCCAGAAATGCGTACGTAGTCACTGTCCTGGTTCCCTTTTGTGCCTTGACACACACTGGAATGATTGACAGAACACAATCATCCTTACCGACCCCAGTGACGCTGGATGTTTCAGTGGTTTGTACAAGAGCACTTGAGATAGATTGTTGTTCACCACTTTGTTTCACTGTTTCTTCTTGTGAATCTTTGTGCAGCAGTGTCGGATGCAGTCGAGAGCATTCGTGACATTGGATCTTTTCTTTACAGCTGCTACTCATGTGACCATGTTTCAAACATGCGAAACACAGACCTTTGCTTTTCAAAAAGTCAATCTTGTCTTTATGTGGCTTGCTCTTGAGTTTTCTGCAGACCGTGAGGTTGTGTTGCTCTCCTTTGCAAAAAACACAAGGCTTACTGTTTGCGTCCACAGCTACAGGTTTTATTGTTACCTGTTTGTCATTATCCGTATTGACTCTGTTTTCAGTTCTGGGGGGAACAATGGCTGTTGTGAATACCTTCTTGGGTTTGAATGTTTCAGAATATTGGGGTTTTGGTTTCTGTCGTACTTGATCTTTTATGCTTGTGGTGGTTTCTATGTTTCCATACAGCGGATGTAACATATACTTAACTTGCTTGGTGACAAAGTCCACCAAGTCTTGGAACCTTGCTCTTTTCTTTGTCTTTTCTTGTATGTCACAAGCACATTTTCTCCAAGTTTCTTTGAGCTTGTAAGGAAGCTTGTTAACAAGTGCCTTTATGTTAGCTGTGTTGTCCAAGTCTTCCATGTAGCTAATATCTTTCATAGTGTTGGAGCAGCCTGTAAGAAACAATGCGAATGCCTGCAGTGCAGCCCCATCTTCTGACCTGATTGTCTGCCAATCCAAGGCCTTCTTTATGTAGGCTTCTGCTATCTTGTAGTCATCACCAAAAAATTCCTTTAGCATTTGTTTGGCTTTAGCATAACCAGCTGAAGGTTCCATGTGAATACAGCTATTAACCAACTCCTGTGGCTGTCCACTTGTGTACTGCAGCAAAAATTGCAGGCGGTCACGATCATCATCAGTGCGGCTTTCAACACCATGTTCAATAGATCTGATAAAGGATTTATACTCAAGCGGGTCACCCTTGAATGTTGGAATGTTGAGATCAGGAAGTAATGATGCTTTGTGATTCTTCACAAGGTATTCTGTGACATTGGCTTGCTGAGAGATGGCTTTGCATAAGCTATCAAGCACTGGTCCATTATTGACTTCCACTTTCTGAGCAGGTGAGGTTCTTAGGGGTGTTGCTGGCTGTTCGTAGTGTTCGACTTTGGGTGTAGAGTAGTCAAGTAATGGTGGTTGAAAAGCATTCGTCACTTCTGTTTTACCAACCTGTGCATCAGCATCAAAAACACTGTCCACTTGTGTGTATTCATATTTTTGCAAAACTTCCATTTTTGCATCTGATTCAGCAAGAGCAGTCTCCATAGCATGCATTTCTTTTCTGGCCTTTATTGCAGTTTCAATTCTTCGTTGTTCAGCTTCAAACTCTGCTTCGCGACGTTTTTCTTCTGCTTGCAGTAAAACCTCCCTGCATCTTTTTTCTGCATGCCAATCTGCTTCTTCCTTTTCTATGGCCAACTTCTCCCTTAAAGCTTTAGCCTTTGCCTGTAATGCTGCACGATCCATTTCTGCCTTTAATCTGACAGACGAAGATGATGACGACACACTTCCAGATCGTGATCCTAGTCTACTTCGACGTTTAGTTGTCGTTTTTGAAGATGTAGACTTACTATCTTCTGCCTGCTCAATGCGCTTCATGACCTCTTTCATCCATTCCTCACATTTCCAGAAGAATTCATTCATTGATTTAATTTTAGGATCAAACCAATTCTTCTGATTTTCCAAGAATTCTGCCTCTGTCATAACTTGTTGCAAACTATAATTTAGGTCCGAAAATTCTTGCTGCAAACCAGTGAAGTCAACACGTAGTTTATTTTTCACAATGTCTACATTGGCATCATCTTCCATTAATTGCTCAATTTGCTTTTCCATGCTTGTTAGTTGGGATAGCTTGTGCCTACGTGCATTAACTTGTTTAGCCTTATGCTCTTCTACAGCCTTTTCAGTCATTTTTACTTTTCGTTTTTCACTGTCCTGCTCCTCCATAACTAGTGAAAGTTCCACACTCATTAGAAGAAATGACAGTTGAAGAATGAGCCTTTTACATACGTGAGTTCCACTTCAGTCAGTCTAGCGACGTCCTGTCCTCGCAAGGTCAGCAAAACAAACATGCACACACACACAGCCATGCGGTCCTCATGTGCTAGCTTCAATTCAAAGTCCGTGGCAGAGCAAGAAAGGATGCAACTTACTACTTGTTTTCTTCCCAAATCATCCGTGAAATCCTTGAAAAGTTAGTTTTTCCTTCATCCGTTTCCAGTTCCAAAATCCGTTGATCCATGCAGAGCTAGTCTTTTGACTAATAATGTAGGTGTCCACTTAAAGAAGCCTTAGCTTGACGCTCCCAAAACTCCTCTCCTACGTAGTTTGTATCCAAAAAATCCACAGGATGCCATGAACAAAGTTTAAATGTTTACTTAAACAAAAATAAGCAAAAAACAGATACAGGATCATCCAAAACTATACAAAAAGAGAGAGATGAGAAGAGAGGTCAAAAGACTGTGTGGCTCCACTCTCTACTTGTCTCAACTAGCCCAATCAAGTTCACAAGCCCCTCCCACTCCCAGATCCAATGAACTAAAATTATTTTGTGCATCCATAAATTTAACATAAAGAGCAATACAGCTCCTACAATCCCTGTGGTCTTCTCGCACAACAAAGCAATAGAACATCTGCTGCACATCCGCTGTAAGGGCTACAGGCTCCTTCCGAAACCGCAAAAGAACCCCCAACAGGGTGTTGTTCAAGTCAGGTCCACTGAGGAGGACATCATTGAGAGAAGTTCCATCACATTCAGCGCTTGAATCAAACACAACCCTTATCTCACCAGGCTTCTGTGGGTGGTAAACCCCAAAAGTTGGCAGATACCAGTGTTCTTTACCTATGTCTAAAGGTGGAGCAGGCTCGGCTTGATCATTGTCTAGCATCTTTTGCATGAACTTGACATAGTGATCTTTCATCTCTGTTTTTTTCTCCAGAGTTCTCCGTAGTGAGCAGAGACGTTTAAAAGCTTGCTCTCTATTGCTTGGCAGGCGTTGTCTCGGAGAACGAAATGGCAGAGGTGCCACCCAGCTGTTACCTTTATCCTGGTAAACTTCTGCGTCCATAATAGCCAGAAAATCTTTATCATCTATGGAGAGTGCAAGACTATCATCATTCTTGAACCTTTCAAAAACCGTACCTCCTAGGTTGTCGGTAGTCAAGCTGAGACTTGCTTTCTCATCAGATGCAGGAGAAGCTGGTTTATGACCCTGTTTCATTTCGCTATAGTTTTCCTTAATGTAGATACTTTTAGGACATGGCTTGAGAAAGGATGTTCGACCGTTGTGCAGTATGTTTGTTTTGTAAACATTGACCTCTAATGGTTTGTGAACTGTCCCCAAGCACACTTCTCCAACAATGACCCATCCCAAGTCCAGCCGCTGTGCGTAAGGCGCATTATGGGGCCCGTTGATCTGCTCTCGAACCTTATGCACCCAAAGGATGTCTCTTCCTAAGAGCAGGAGGATTGGAGCATCTTTGTCTAAAGGTTGAATCTTGTTAGCAACTGACTGTAGGTGGGGGTGATGTTTTGCAATGTCTGGTGATGGAATTTCGGTCCTGTCGTCAGGTACCATGTCGCACTCAATAAGGGTGGGTAATGGTATTTGTAGCTTACCATCCATGGACTCAATAATAAAGTCAGCAGCTCTTCTACCTGAAGTTTCTGATTCACCAGAACAGGTTTTCAGGGTGTATGGAGCAGGGTTGGCTTTGACTTCAAAGATGTTGAAGAATTCTGTCTTAGCGAGAGATTTATTGCTTTGTTCATCTAATACAGCATACATCTTAATTGCCTTCTCTTTTTTACCTGCAGGATATGCTTTCACCAAGCAGATTTTGGAGCATGAGCGTGGGCTGTCTGCATTTCCACAAATTTCAGTACACTTTGATGTAACAGAAGGTGATGAATTGCCAATTTTCTCCCCGCTGTCATCTTTGTCAGCTGTTACAGTCTGTGTCGTTGCAGGAGGAGGACCTGGATGCAGGGCCGCAATATGTTTGTCGCTATTGCACTCAAAACACTTTACAGTCACCTTGCAGTCTCTCGCCATGTGTAGAGTAGATCCACAACATCTAAAGCAGATGTAGTTCTCTCTAAGGTATGCTTTGCGGTCTTCCAGGGATTTTTCCCTGAAGAGTTTACATTTTTTCAGTGGATGAGGCTTCTTATGGATTGGACACTGACGATCTGGATCATCCAATTTCTTCAGACCAGAACTGGATTGGATGCCTGATGATTCTGCAGGGATGTTGGTTTTGTGTAAAGTCACAGACGCTTTATTGTTGAACTTCACCGGCCTTTCTGTTCTGGGTGAGACATAACCGCTGGTGGTGGATAAAGTAAAGCTAGGATCATTTTTTATCTTAGCCTGATGACGGATGAACTTAGAAAACACACAAAAGGGAGGAAAGACCACCAGATGATCTTCCTTGTATTTGCTTCCAAAGCTGACCCATTTTTCTTGGAGATAATATGGAAGTTTTTCCACTATTTGTTTTATTCCGCGAGCTGTATCCAAAAATGAGAGGCCTGGAAGAGTACCATCTTCCTTAGCACACTCCAGCTCCAACAAAATGTCCCCTAGCTCTCTTAGCTTAACATTATCTTTATTGGTCAGCCTCGGGAAGAGTTCAAGCTTTTTAAGCAGTGCTTCTTCGATGACCTCTGGTGTACCATAACACTCTTCGAGACGTTGCCAAACCATGTTAACACCAGCTGCAGGGTTAAGGACATGAACTGCACGAATTCTCTTCGCATGTTCTGACGATTCAGCTCCAAGCCACTTTGTCATCAGGTCCAGTTCTTCTCTGGCTGAAAGATTCAAGTCTTTAGTTGCACTCTGAAAGGAAGCCTTCCAAGACCAATAGTTTTCAGGTTTGTCGTCGAATTTCAGAAGACCTGTAGACACCATTTCCCGCCGGAGAAGATATCTTGCAAAGTCTTGTGCACCTTGCTGTTCATTGAGGTTTCCTATTTCAGGTGTAGGGATGTGTTTTTGAATACTCTGAGAGTATGTTTGACATCTTGGAGAGTATGTTGCTGGCTCCCTTTTTATGTCTTCAATTACGTGCTTTGTGTTGTTTTGGATATCATTGTAAGTGGCTGGTTTAGCGTCTGATATTTCCAATTTATCACTTCTTTTTTCATGTGACTCCAATGCTTCATGTGTGGGAGGCAGTTTTGGAGAAAACCATTCACACTGCTGTTGAATGTACTCACTGGTTCGTTGAACTGTACTGAGGGGCTCTAATTCAACATAAGGTTCCTTGCTAAGCTCCCCACTTTCAACTTCAACTTCCTCATAAGCTGTAGCTTCAGCTGCAGCAGCAGCTCGTTGACACTGAAGAAGATGGAGGCTTACATCGAAGTCAGCCTTTTGCTTTAGCAGGCTTGCTTCCAGGTCTCCTCTCTGTTTCATCATGTTAGCTTCTTTTTCAGCGTATGCAAGTTGAGCCTTAGCAGCTTTCGCCTTGGCATAGGCTTTCGTAGCTGAAGAGACTGTAGATGATGAACGCTGAGAGGTTCTTGTGGATGCTCTAGATAACTGTGACTTAGCATCAAATGCTTGATGGAGCTTTGGTTGATTTAATGTTTGTTGCTGTCCGCCAGCTTCATTTTGTAGCACAGTGGTGTTATCTTTACTGTAATTCCGTCCAGAGCGTAGACTCATGTTTGCTGAGTATTGTTTTCTAATGCTTAAACCCGCTGTAGTATTGTCTTTTTACTTTACTGCCCTTTCTGCACGTTCCAATGTACAGGGTTAGACAGCCAGATAACACTCAAACAAAAGTCCTCCAATAAAAACACAAGGCTTGTCTTTCGTTGATTTTACTGAATTCCTTCTTGTTTGTTTTTTCGTAAAACTGCAATATTACAAAGAGAATAACAATATGTCAGTACAGATAACAAATATATGATTACAAAGTCTAAACATTGCTATCTAACACAGAACAGCCTAAAAATACTGCTAAATAAACACTAAGCTACATGCTATCGTAGCAGAGGGAAAACTGTTACCTCCTACAATTAGCATTAGCTAGCAAAGCACATGTGAGACAAAAACAACAAAAAGTTTCTAACGTGAAATTGTGTTTATATCTCGACAGTTTTATCATGAACTAAACATAAAACTTACAGACAAATGGTCTCCAAGGCCGAAGCGTAGCAGAAAACCACTCAGCAGCAACATAAATCCTCTGTCTCTGTCCTTCTGACTGCTTAACTGCAGCATGTGAATTTCTGAACAACTACCCACAATGACCAATAGATGGCAGTATAAACCATGAAGTTATGTAGAAAATGAAGTGTTTTTAATCTTTTAACTCTAACTTATCATGACCACTTTTTTAACATTTTTAACTTACATTTTAAATTACTGACTTTAAATTAAAGGCAGCACACTGCAGATGTGGCTAATAACAAAACACACCCTGAGCTGTCACGTGTAGTGAACTGTACATGTTGCCTTATCTGAGGCATTCATTAAACATTTTTGTATTTCTTCTATAGACAGTGTGGATTGTTGGTGACAGCTATGTCCGTCGATGTGCCCAGAGAGCTGCAGAGACAGAAGAAAAAACCTAGGCCTCAACAACATCTGCATTTGTTGGTTCTGCTGGGGTGGACTTCGGTTGAAAGGCCTGCTTCCCTTCTTCAACAACTCACTGCGAGGCAGGTCTCCCCCAGATGGCCTGAGTGATGTAACCCACTTGTTCCTGCATCGATGGCGGTCTCCATGTTGGAAGTGCTCTCACCATAACTTTCAGTCAACCTAACGACAGGCTGAAAGCTGGAGCTGAGGCGGGTTTTAAGCCTCTTGACAAACTGTCACATCGAGCCCCTTATTGTGAATAACAATTATCCTTCATCAAATGGTGTTTTGTACCAAGCCGTAAACATGTTAACTTCTGGTGTAAAAACAGGCTTTTTTGAATGTGGTTTTTCAGATTAAATACATATTTAAATGCACTTCTTTGTTTCTACTTCTGAGTATACATTTTAGATTTGAAATGACTAAAATGTGCATTAATGCTCAACTCAATAGCTAAGTTTTTACTTTGACACAACTTTTGACCAAATACTAACGCAGTTCATTTCTGAAAATGGGATGGAACAGAGTCATTGCAGAAATATGCCCTTAGACACAGCCCCATTATTAAATCAAGATACATACAGAGTAAATACAATCAATAACTTGTGAATAAAAACACAGTTAAAAATGTTTTCCCAGATCAATATCACATCATATCAGCTTTCTCCCATCTAAACTAGACTAAGGGTTTAAACATGTGAAGAAAAGGGTATGACTGCAAGTTGTTTGATGGAGAAATATTTTTATTGAACAGCTTCTTACACCACAATTGTTGTCAAGATGCAAACCCTCCTCCTCCTGAAGCTTGTGGAGCTCCTTGATGTACGGCCATCTCATCTGCTGGCCATCTTCTCTCAGCAGAACTTCCACTGATGAAAAGACTGAAGAAGCTTGAGCATGTGACATGGATCCAGGAGAGACTTTTAGTGCAGGGTCTCCAGGATGACAAAAAAAGACAGAAAATAGCAGTTATCCATTAAATCCATTTGTGTGCATTTTCTGTTTTCATCTGTGTGTAAGAGTGCATTTATAAATTCAACCGTGTACTACCCAGACAACAAAGGTATGAAGGTAATCAACATGGAAATGATTCTTTCTATTAAACCTTATTGTAATCAATCTACTGTCAGCTCTCTCACTCACTTGCAGAATGATATTCCACATACAGCCACAGATTTAGTGTAAGGAAACATTAAGGCATTTATTTCGTATAGTACTTCATCTTAACATGAAATAAATACTTCAATGATTTAAAGATAGATAGATACTTTATTGATCCCGAGGGAAATTCAAGCTAATATAATAACCGGTCCCAACTCTCTGTGAGCATTACAGTCTCTGGTGAACCATCGTGTTGGGCCTTTAGTTTATAACATCACACAAACTCTTTCTTTTCAACATCTAAACAATTCAAATTCTAACATTTCGGACTTAGTTTAACCCTCCAGTTTATTAGTCCTGGATAGCTATGTTTACATTAGCATCTGTGTCTCTTGATCGGCTAA
>CM036540.1:3654586-3658704 GCA_020745685.1 Tautogolabrus adspersus
GGGAATCTGCTCCCCTCAGCTCTCATCTGGATAACTTCTCGACCTGCAGCAGCCAATCAGATCCCTCCTTCATGTGTTGACAGGGTAACAGAAGTACGAGGCTTCACTGACGCCCAGAAGGAGGAGTACTTCAGGAGGAGGTTCAGTGATGAAGATCTGTCCAGCAGAATCATCTCACACATCAAGACATCCAGGAGCCTCCACATCATGTGTCTGATCCCGGTCTTCTGCTGGATCACTGCCACAGTTCTGGAGCACATGATGAGCACAGAGCAGAGAGGAGAGCTGCCCAAGACCCTGACTGACATGTACTCACACTTCCTGCTGGTTCAGACAAAGAGGAAGAAGCACAAGTATGATGAGGGACATCAGATGAGTCCACATGAGCTGATGGAGGCAGACAGGGAAGTTCTGCTGAAGCTGGGGAGGCTGGCGTTTGAACATCTAAAGAAAGGGAACATCATGTTCTACCAAGAAGACCTGGAGCGGTGTGGTCTGGATGTCACAGAGGCCTCGGTGTACTCAGGAGTTTGTACTGAGATCTTCAAAACAGAGTGTGTGATCTTCAGAAAACAGTCTACTGCTTTGTTCATCTGAGCGTTCAGGAGTTTCTGGCTGCAGTCTACATGTTCCACTGTTTCACCAACAGGAACAAAACAGTACTGAAGGCTTTTCTGAGAGAAAAATATGTAGATTCAACTCTTGATGTTCTCCTAAATAATGCAATGGAGAAATCCCTGAAAAGTAAGAACGGTCACCTGGACCTGTTTGTTCGCTTCCTTCATGGTCTTTCTCTGAAGTCAAACCAGAGACTCTTAGGAGGCCTGCTGGGTCAGACAGACAACAGTCCAGAAATGATCCAGAGAGTCATCAACAACCTGAAGGAGATGAACAGTGATGATATCTCTCCTGACAGAAGCATCAACATCTTCCACTGTCTGACGGAGATAAACAACCTCTCAGTCCATCAGGAGATCCAAGAGTTACTGAAGTCAGAGAACAGATCAGGGAAGAAACTCTCTGAGATCCACTGCTCTGCTCTGGCCTACATGCTGCAGATGTCAGAGGAGGTTCTGGATGAGTTGGACCTGCAGAAGTACAACACATCATACCAGGGACGATGGAAACTGATTCCAGCTGTGAGGAACTGCAGGAAGGCAGAGTAAGTCCAGATGTGATGAGCATTATAAATCAGTGTCATGTACTAATTTACTTATTTTAATATAAACTAAACATAATCCTCACTGTTCATCAAATAGTGTTCCTCTGTTAATGTTCAGGAGAAACAGTCAGTCGTAGTTTTTTTCACACGTGATGTTTTTTAACTTTTTGTCCTGAGTTCAAAAATGTCTTTGATAGTTTTTTTGTGAACACATTCAGGAGAGAATTCCCAAAGAAGTGACTGAGATGTCTGATAGTGTTAATCCCTGAAAAGAGAGATATCAGATGCTGTGAGCGCCCCCTTCCAGCCTCTGCAGGCATTACTAATTAATCATGAGCATCATCTCTTAACATCTCAGCAGGTAGATCACAGAAAAAACTGTTCTGACAGGAGATCCTTAACCTCACTACATTTTATTCTTTGCTGACTTGTTTGATTTCTGGATCATTCGGCAGCAGTCTCTGTATTTTCACGTTTATAGAAGTGAGCCAGACGGCACGAGAATGAGATCGTCCTCCTCCAGAGTTACTGTTCAATGAGTTTCAAATGGTTTTCTCCTCCAGAGAGAGTCCTCTGAATAGATCACACTTCAGATCACAGACTATAGATGAAGAATATTTGAGAGTAAGGAGGCTACACCAGTTCCAGGGAATAAGTCCAACTCAGTGGTGTGTCAGTAAGGACCAAAGAGCACAGATCTGGAGTTCCATTCCAATCGTTTATTCTCAAGTTTTTAACTGGTTTTCTGCCAGAGGACAAAGAGTAACACATGTCATCAATCTAGACATCATAATCCAAGTCACAAATCAGATGTAACAAAGGCTAATGTTGATCTTTAAAACTTACTACAGAATTAAAGATATGACTTAACCACAACCAAAGTAAATCAGTAGAGTAAATAAATGTACTCATTCACTGCTACTTATTGGGCTTCAACAAAGGAAACTTCCATCTGAAGCACACAGTCCAAACTATCAGGATTGATGAGGCATTCACATGCAGTCCGCCAGCTCCATTGTTCCCAAAGAGTTCACAGCAGGTGAGCTGGCTGCCTTCATCAGCTCTGAAGCTCCGCCCATCCAGGAAACATAAAGCCAGGTAGAGGAGAGTGAGAGAAGGAGGGGGGATTTTCCACAATAGACATGATGTCATCCTAAATAAAACTACATTTGTTTCCATCTGTAACATTTAGTGAATGATTGACAGATGAAGAATGTGCAGGTTTGAAAACCAGTGATGAGACTTTTTGTGTCAGTGACAGATTCCACTGATGTGTAAAGTTCAGACCAAACAGGACAACTGTTTAATCATCAGATGTGAGACGTAAATATATAACGCTTCTTTTATAAGTCATATTTCTCTATTTTATGTGTCACAACAGACTTTCTCGCTGTGGACTCTCAGAGACTCACTGTGACGTTGTGGCCTCAGCTCTGAAGTCCAACCCCTCCCATCTCAGAGAGCTGGACCTGATTAACAACAAGCTGCAGGATTCAGGAGTGAAGCTGCTGTGTGAGGGACTGCAGAGTCCAAACTGCAGACTGGAGACTCTGAGGTCAGATCACTGACTGTAATATAGATATGATGAATGAGATGCATGGTCTCATCTTTAAGGGGGTCCTAACACAAATATAAAGTAATACACAAACATCCAAAACAGCGTTACTGAACAGACATACTTACAATCACACAAACACAGACCCCCCCACCAAGAATACATACAATATCAAAAAGAATAATAAAGAACCGCGGAAACGGTAGAAGAGAAACAGATCATTAAATTAAGATTAAGAAAGAACAGAAATAGAATGGGGGGGGGTCCTTCAGTACTCTGTTAATTGAACTGAATGTATATACATGTTATTATTCCACTCCATGGTTTCCTTTACCCATTTACTCCAGTTACTCATGAAGTCATCTTCTCTGTTTCTTAGCCTATACGTGATTCTTTCCATTTCTTGAATTTCTTCAACTGTTAACTTCCATGCATTAATAGATGGAGATTTATCATCCAACCAGCTCCCTGTCATTTGCTTTCATGCAGATATGTGTATTATTGTGTACAAGTATTTATCCCCTTCCTTCTCTATTCCTGCTGGAGCCATACCAACTATTTATTTTTTACTTTTATTGAAGCTTTTATCTAACCAGGTTGGTCCCATTGAGATGAAGAACCTCTTTTTCACGGGGGACCTGGCCGAGACAGGCAGCAGCAACAAACACAAAGTTACAGACACAAAGGGAGACAAAGTACAATTTACAAAACACAATATTTAGCATTATAATAGAACCATCTATGAGTCAAATCTGGGAGTCAGTAGCTCAAGCAGTCAAACTAAAACCATCAGCATTCTGTAGAATCTGCTTCCAGGTCTTTCATTTGTAGCGATATTCAGCAGCTTCAACTGTATTAAACAAAGTTTCTCACACAAACCTATGGTCGGAACTCCCAGTAAATGATTGGGAGACATTTGTAAGTACAAAGACGTATGTCTGAGACCTTCAAAGATCCACATGCATGAACCATGACACTGTGGATTAACGGATTTACGGTCAGTCAAAACCAAAGGAACTGATTGACGATTTGAAAGCTTTCCTCCCTCAGAAAAGCTGAAGCGAGAGTATATCATCAACTCGTAAAACCTTAGATAAACAACTAACAGGAACCCAGGAGACGTGATATCCATGAACAGAATGACATTTTGAACTGTGGCGCCATAAAACTCCCCAAAGGAGTGAACCATTTGGAGTTCTGGTATTTCTCAAGAAAGCACTCACCCAGACGGCCTCAGGACTCTGATCTGAACCAACATGTTTAATTCTCCCTCAAATGAACACTTAAATCTCTTTGAGTCCACATATCTGTAAATGTCACATTGAATGTATTGAAATGATCTTTTTCTGCTTAAAATCCGATGTCTACTTAAGAAATTAGGACTAAGTCAATTTTAATAGA
>CM036540.1:3658904-3753825 GCA_020745685.1 Tautogolabrus adspersus
GTAAATATTTAGGCCTACCCTGTAATTTGTATTATTCTATCTTATTGTTGTCAGTTCACATCCATGCCTTTAGCATTTTTTATCTATCACTTGATAACCCTCTTTACTTTGAGCTGTTCCTCAAAAGTGAAAGAGGTCTTTTGAGGCAGCACTATTCTTTAATCCTTTAGTCCTACATTGTTTGACAGGTTGCCTATACCTCATCGATGTAATTATAGCCTACATTTTATTAACATGCCTTTCATGAAGAGCCTAATTATGTTATTCATATATTATGTGAACATAATCAAATTATTTTCATTTAGCCTATTTCATATATTTATTTTGTCAAATTTGAAAAGGGATTATATGGGCTGGGGTTACTATTGAACAGATTTATATACATGTTCTAGGCCTATCAAGAGCAAAAGGAGACCATCCATTTTTAGGTCAACTTCCACTTTTCATATAGACTATAACAAATGCGATTTAAATGACTCAATCATTCAAAACAAAGAAACAAATAATTATCCGTTTGTGTGGCCTTGTTTTATTTCCACAGTAGAAGTCAGTTTTGAGGATCGTGTTTCTGTTGATGAGGATATTTGTTATTTATTATTCTGTGCCCTCCATGTGATGCACGTCGCTTTGGACAGAGTAGCGATGAAGCAGTTTTACTGCGGGAGACGAAACTTCACGATTTGATACGTTGTAACTGCGAGGGTATAGGTATATAAAGGAGTCCATTACACTTTCTTTTAGATCAATCCAACATGAATGTGCTTGATACCATCGTCGGAATTCAGGTTGAAAGGAATGATTCTTCAGATTCACTGTAGGGCTCATGAATACTTTTAATATTGAGGTTGTGGTTGGTAACGTTATTCCCGCCCTTCCCGATGGAGAGTAATGAAATGAATTTCATCATCTCGGCTACAACGCATTCTCCGGTTACAGTGTTACTGCGACGTTGTAAGTACTCTGTTCCTTAACAAAAGCAGAAATATATCCAATTGAAACAACACGTCTTTCTACCTCATCATAGACACATAACATACAGTGAGAAATGACTCTTCAGATCAAGTGTGTGGCTCTTAAAAGAGCCTTTGGGTTTGAGTATGAGCGGGTCAGGATCAGGTTTAACCTCCGAAGCCGTACAGAGTGCGTCCCTGTCTCTTCAGAGCGTACACCACATCCATGGCGGTCACGGTCTTCCTCTTGGCATGCTCGGTGTAGGTGACGGCATCACGGATCACGTTCTCCAGGAACACCTTCAACACACCGCGGGTCTCCTCGTAGATGAGACCTGAGATACGTTTCACACCACCACGGCGAGCAAGACGACGGATGGCGGGCTTGGTGATTCCCTGGATGTTATCACGGAGGACTTTACGGTGACGCTTGGCGCCTCCTTTGCCGAGTCCTTTACCTCCTTTTCTTTTTTTTTTTTTTTTTTTTTCTCTTTTTTTCTCTTTTTTTTTTTTTCTCTCTTCTCTTTTCTCTTTTTTTTTTTTTTTTTTAAGACTCCGAAGCCAAAAAAAACTTTCTTGTATCTTTCATCAAGTATTTGAGTATTTGATTGGCAGTTATCATCATAGTCTTATAAAGATTAAAATTAACAACTTTTATTTCAATAGGCCTACATAAAAGCTAAAGGCAATAAAGAGGACAATACATTCATAATACCTAACACCTAAATTACACAAAAAAAAGGAACATATATTAAATATTCAACAGGTCCCAGGGTAATGGACTGTTGTTTTTCAGTTCCATGGTTTTCCTCCTCCTGAGGTGACATATGATGTTTTTATAAACAGAGTCACTACTAATCATGTGCTGATTAATAACCACTTTCGCTCTGGTTTTCCAGATCGTTGTGTTTATGACACACATCACCAGCCAGAAAAGTCTCATTTTGTTGTCCGTAAAGGACTCAGGAAAGACCCCATACATCACAGATGTATAATTGTTGACAACATTAAAACCTAAATCGGCCATTTTCGATCTGACTTGATTCGTGCGATAGCAGTGGATCAAGAGATGTTCTAACGTTTCATCCTCTGTACAATAAGTCATGGGACACTTTTTAGTTTTAACGAAACAACTCCACTGAACCACTGCTCTCACAGGAAGTCTGTTAACAGAGATTAACCAAGCCGTGTCTCGGAGGCGCTCAGAAAGTAATTTATCCTGTACATTTTTATTTATTTGATCGTAATCAACAGGATTGACATATTTATATTCAATGAGTCCTCCATTTACACTATCATTTATCATTTTATAGATTTCTTTTGTGGCAGAAGTAGTCCAATTTATATTTAAGAAATCATATTTTGTTTTAAAATCACCAAATATCAACATATAATAGGGTGTATTTGCTCTGGCTCTGGCTTTCAACTTGTTCCATTGTGTTTTGTCTCCACCCGTCCATGCAGCATTCCTGCTCAGAGCATTGGACACATTTTTAATGAAGGGTATTTTCAACAATAAATTGAGGTCAGGCGCTCCCAAACCTCCATTTTGTTTACTTTTGTACATTAGAAATCTTTTCGTTACTTCTCGATTCGTCCCCCAAATAAGTTTAACACACAATTTGTTTAACGAAATGATTGTTTTTGGAGGTGGGGGGAACACAGTTGAAAGAAACAATAATTTGGACACGATGTGGGTTTTAATTATGTTTACACGGTCTTTATAACTGGTGTTTTTATTGTCCCATTTCTGAACCTCTTCCTTGATTTCACTCTCTTTTTTAGACCAATTCAAAATACAGCTTTCCTTACCATTTATCCAAATTCCAAGAACCTTAATTTCATCTCTTACCTGGACATTAATATCTGTTTTATTCTGTTCTGAGCCTATCCACACAGCTTCAGTTTTTTCCTGATTTAATTTAGCACCTGAAGCACGCTCATAAAGCTCCAAATGAGAGTTCAGGGCATCCAGCTCTGTTTGGTTTCGGATAATAACACTAACATCATCGGCGTAAGCCAGAGCAGCCACCCTGAGTGAGTCTCCGATGAGAGCACCTTTAAAACAAGTATCATTATTTATTCTTTTAATTAAGGGACTGATGGCTAGAACATACAGAGCCGCACTCAGAGGGCAGCCCTGCTTCACTCCTCGTGAGACCTGGAAGGGTTCAGTTAAAACACCATTCATATTTACCTGTACTGTAGATTTTACATATAATAATTTTATCATACTAATGAAGTCAGCTGGAAAACCGTACGACTTCATAACGGCCCAAAGGTAATCATGCGAAAGAAAATCAAAAGCTTTTTTCTGGTCTAAACCCAGAATATAAAACTCAGTGTTTTTACTATACATTATTTCTCTGAGACAACAGAGGTTGTCCCACATCAGACGACCTTTAATTGCACATGTTTGTTCTTTCTCAATAATTATATCCAGAACATCAGTGAGCCTGTTCATTATTATTTTAGCAAGTATTTTATAGTCTACATTCATTATTGTGATTTGTCTATAATTATCTAAATTCTGTTCATCACCCTTTTTATATAACATACACATGACACCATGATAAAAAGAGTCACACAAAACACCATCTTTAAAGCCCGTATTAAAGGCACGAGTTAAGACGTCGATGACGTCATCACAGAGCAGTTTATAAAACTCAGAAGGCAGTCCGTCTGGACCAGGAGACTTACCGCTATTTAACTGTTTAATTGCTGTGATAACCTCATCTTTCTTAAAATCACCCAACAGTGTCATAAAAGTAGAGGGATCATAGGGTTTGATTATATCTAAAAGGGAGCCGATGGCGTCATCGTCAGAAACTAAACTCCCATACATCAGGGAGCAGCTCTCTGCGACGGCCCTTCGTTTCTCCTCCTCATTAAAACACAACTTACCATTAAAATCTTTTATACATTTAATAAAATTACTGTTTCTCTTTCTCTGGCTGACAAAGATTGTATGGGCAACACTTCCCCTGCCATCATTACCACTCACCTTCTGCATATTAAATAATAACTCGTTATTTACTACATCTATTTTACTTTTCAGGTCTTTAAATGTATTGTCCTCGACTTCTGTTCTATGTTTAATACATTTCAGTTCTACATACCTTTTAACATTGTCGTTATACTCAATATTTTTAATTTTGTTTATTTCACGACATTTAAATTTGAAGAAGTCCTTCATTCTGGTTTTCATTAACTCCCACAGTTCAATATCTGATTTTACAAGAAACCTTAAATCCATTATTTTACTTATTTCAGTTCTTAATTCATTTGTTAGTTCAGCATTATTAAGACATTGTATATTAAGTTTCCAGAAACCCTTTCTGTCTTTATTACCACACATAATACATACTTTAACTATTAAGTGATCTGAGAAATGATTGGGGATGGTATTATAACTGATAGGTTTTATCTGTGGGGAAACATAAACTCTATCAATTCTGGTTTTAGTTTTTCCATCAAATCGAGTGAAGAGGATTCCATTAGGGTTTAAAATCCTGCAGATGTCATTTAACGAAGCATTTTTACAAACTTCACTCAGTAATTTACCTTCTCTTGTTATTTTGAAGGGAGTGGCAGCAACTCTATCAGTTTCACTTGTTACAATGTTAAAGTCACCGCACAGTATTACATTAAAACCCACATTAATAACTTCTTTTAGTTTATTTAGCAACTGCATTTTGCTAGTTCTATCAGGTGCAGTATATACATTAATTATTCTAAGTTTTTGACCCATATAAAAACAGTCAATCATAAGTAGTCTACCAGGTATTATTTCTCTTCTTTTAGTTATGTCTACATTATGATTTTTGAAGAAAATGCCCACACCATCAGCACTATTCTCGCCGATGGAGATAACACTGACACCTTTATGCCAAAAGCGACTGACTTCTTCCACATCTGAGCAGGTTTTAAGTCTTAGCTCTTGCAGACATACAAAATCAAAGTCAGTATGCAAAAGATAGTTCATTTTGTCTTTTCTAAATTTGTCTGACTGTATACCTCTCACATTCCAGGAAGCAATGTGTAGGGTACACATGAGAAAGAGGCAAAGAGAAAACCTACTACATGCTTGTCTTGAGGTCTGGTCGTTTCTCTCTGCCATGCTCTGCAGCGGAGGCCGGACGCTTCCTGCTGACAGGATCATCAGGGACGAGCTCCCTGAAAGGAGGACTGGAACTGGAAGATGAAGGGATGCTCACCGCTTCACATGAAGAATCTAGAGGGGAGCTGACGCGCTGTCCTCCGGGAACCAAAGATGAGCTGAACTCATCGCTTTCGCTGGCACTTTCGTATCGTTCTGATGAAACGTCATCACCACCTTCATCTCCGTCTCCGTTGCAGTCATCAACTTCATCATCACCGTTTCTTTCGCTGTTACAGACATCATCATCGCTACCACCATCATCACCATCACAGACAAAACTGCTCTCAGGGGCAGTCATCAAAACGGGGACTCTGACAGTCTCTGCCTGTTGCTCCTCCACAGGCTGCAACACACCAGCAGGAAACTCCTCCGCCTCCTGTTGGGCGTCAGTCGGTGGCTGGTGTATCGGATGATCAGGAGCCTGCTGAGTGGCAGGTTGTGTTAGAGGAGCAACGATCAGCTGATCGGGCTGGGCAGGGGCAGGTGCATGATTCAGGTCAGATTGGGGAGCAGCAAAGGGGGGCTGAGGAGTAGCTGATGCCATATTATTAGTTTGGGAGATTAAAGCTCTGGAGCTCTTCATTTTGTTTGAGTATGACATAGGACAGTTGAAGAAGGTGTGGCCTTTCTGTCCGCATAGGGAACACTCACTTTCCTCCTGACATGACCTTGCCTTATGGCCTAAAAGGCCACAGCGCCAGCACTTCACAGTGGGGCAATCTTTAACCTGATGGTCAGTGGATTGACAAATGAAACATTTGGGCACTTGACCACTATAAATCACTCGGCCGTTGTAAGGGCCGAGAGAAATAGAGCTAGGTAATTGGACTGGGTGGCCACTGCTGTCTTTGCGCAGTTTGACCCGGTACTTCCTAACTCCGTACCAAATCCCGAATTTATCGACGGGTTTGATGGGAGGCTGAAGTAATTCACAATATCGTTTTAAATAGATTTCAATATCATGATCAGGTATCTTACCTGTCCAGAATTTAACAACGACATACGTGTATTCAAAATCAGCAGCTGCTTCAATGTCCCAGTCTTTCCATTTAGAGTTGTTTTTGTTTGAGGCTATCTCAAGGAAACGACGGAGGGGAGCTTCATGACAGAACATGAGCTCAAAATCTCTTTTGTTTGGTAATGAAATGAATGAGTAAATGTCTTGTGCTGTGATCCAAGACGTCTGAAACAACAGGTGCTCAGCAACATACTCGCGAGAGGGTGGTTCTCCATCTCCAATATACTTCAACCTCACCCACAGATTTCCGAAATTGGCAGAATAAGGGGCTGCTCGAAGGGGGGCCATGGTGGCCTACTAACACGGACGGGAAAAGGCAATCTACATCATTTACCTCCTTTTCCTCTTCCAGACATTTTAGTAGATCAGACGATGAGGGCTGAATACTTCCTCATCCGAATTCACGGTTCCTTAAATCTTGTCGGAGAACCTCATAGAACACAGAGCTCTGCTTTTCTTCTTCTTCGATCATGTCTTTTAAAAACAAAATCCTTTGAAGCACTAGCGCCCCCTTCTGAACAGCACCATAAATCAGGGACATCCTGACTCCTCTTAGACTGACCGAGCTCCACATTGAGTTGCAGAAAACATTCAACATATTGGAGTGAAATTATTATACACCGATATGATGGAAGATTATTACTTTTTATACTATTTCTAAGTAAATGACACAACATGCTCCAGTTCAGCACCTCGGACAGCGACAGTCAAGAAAACACCAAGGAGAGGAGGACAAGAAGTTCTAACAGCTTCTTTCTTGTACTTGTATTCCTTTATTGGAGGTTTTTACAGTATATGTTATCAAATCTCATCTCTCATTTTGTTGATCCAGTTACATTTAAACATTAAATAATCCTGACTCATGTTGGAATGACTGAGCTCCACATTGCCCACGAGTTGCAGAAAACATTCAACATATTGGAGTGAAATCATTAACAACGATATGAAGGGAGATGATTACTGTTTATACTATTCTAAGCAAAAAAACACAACGTGCTCCAGTTCAGCACCTCGGACAGCGACAGTCCGAAAAATGTTGTCTGCATGTTACAATAATAATAATAATATTTTACAACTGAACAAAGTGTGGGAAATATTATTTTTATCGGCACAAAAACAACACAAGTTCTACGTATATGATAGCATACAAATGCTGAGAGAGCAGGAGAGTATAATATTGGCATTTCTATATATCTGACTGAGAAAACATCATAAAACTATACACAAACACAACAGACGATCTCATCTGCATTCTTCATGTCTCCCTGCCTGCCATTTTTCAAACCATTTGAATGTTTTACATGTCTACAGATAATTAGAAGAGCTACAGTGTGTGTTCACGGTAAAAACTTCGTAATATGTGTATGCTCTATACTATGCTATAATCATATATTACATAGGAATTAGTTTATCATGTCTGAAAGCACTGCGTGTCCTGTTAAGGTGTAGTGTCTCTTGTTAAAACTGAAGCTTGCCTTAGTTTCAATATTGCTCTGCATCTGATTGCTGCTGATGCTGTCCTATACTCGTAGTTTATGATTGTTGTGTTACGCGTCATTTTCACAACTGCATTTTCAACAAGCCTCAACACACGCGGATCACCTGTTGTGATAATGGAATACTGTGTACATTTCAAAACGTATAACGTAGGTAATCTAATTTGAGTGACTTTAATCTTGTAAACATTTAATAATAGCCTAATAAATTGCATAAATATAGCTACCAATAAAGAGTTACGGAATGAGGGGGACTGGGGCAAGATGTTGTGTGCAGTGTGTGTGTGTGTGTGTGTGTGTGTGTGTGCACACTGCTACAAGCAAACACCACAGACTCTAGGAGGATATCTGCATTCTTCATGACTCCCTGCGTGCCATTTTTCAAACCATTTGAATGTTTTACATGTCTACAGATAGCTAGAAGAGCTACAGTCGTAATATGTGTGCTATATGCTATGTGCATCATATATTACATAGGTATAACAGTTTAATAGGTCTGTGGTTGCAGCACTACGCGTCCTTTTCTTCAGAAAATGAGCTAGTGGGTATTAATGTTAAACTTCATAATATGTGTGATCTATACTATATGCTTTATGTGCATCATATGTTACATAGGAATTGGTTTATCATGTCTGGTTGCAGCAATGCGCGTCCTTATTGTTGGACGTTAGCGAGTCCAAAACATGGGACTGGTAATAAACTCATCATCACTATACATTCAGTACAGTAGAGGAACATCTCTTCAGTGAAATGTGGTGGCTCTTAAAAGAGCCGTTGTTATGGGTTTTAGAGCAGTAAACAGATTAAGCTCTCTCTCCGCGGATCCTTCTGGCCAGCTGGATGTCTTTGGGCATGATGGTGACCCTCTTGGCGTGGATGGCGCACAGGTTGGTGTCCTCAAACAGGCCGACCAGGTAAGCCTCGCTGGCCTCCTGCAGAGCCATGACAGCGGAGCTCTGGAAGCGCAGGTCGGTCTTGAAGTCCTGTGCGATCTCACGGACCAGACGCTGGAAGGGCAGCTTGCGGATCAGCAGCTCGGTGGATTTCTGGTAACGACGGATCTCTCTCAGAGCCACGGTACCGGGCCTGTAACGATGGGGCTTCTTCACGCCACCGGTGGCCGGGGCGCTCTTACGGGCAGCCTTGGTGGCCAGCTGCTTCCTGGGGGCTTTGCCTCCGGTGGACTTACGAGCGGTCTGCTTGGTTCTTGCCATCCTCTCTTGTCTCTCTAGAAGGGAGAAAAAATGTAGGGAGACACAGGGCGAGCTGGTCTTAAAGCGGAGGAGCGGATGCGTAACAGTGACGCTGCTTCAGACCTCCGGCCCCTGATTGGTGACGGGTTGCTTCTGGAGCTCAGCCCCGACGGGGGGAGCGAGCCCCCGCTTCGATCTCCGCTGCTCATTGGAGGCAAAGTTGTTCAAACTGTGGAGCGAAGCTGGGAGCGGGCCGCCCTCTACTGGAAGCCTCTTTTCTGGTTGGAGGGGCAGGAAAACGCGCGCGCTCCGCGGACATATAATGGAGGGTATGTCCGCCTAGAGTACATTTCTCTCAGTCCCGACTCTAGAGATATACCCGAAACATGTCTGGAAGAGGCAAGACAGGCGGAAAAGCCAGAGCAAAGGCAAAGACCCGCTCTTCCCGTGCCGGGCTCCAGTTCCCAGTTGGTCGTGTTCACAGGCTGCTGCGCAAAGGAAACTATGCCCAGCGTGTTGGAGCCGGTGCCCCCGTCTACCTGGCGGCTGTGCTGGAGTACCTGACCGCTGAGATCCTGGAGTTGGCCGGTAACGCTGCCCGTGACAACAAGAAGACCCGTATCATCCCCCGTCATTTGCAGCTGGCTGTCCGCAACGACGAGGAGCTCAACAAGCTCCTTGGAGGAGTGACCATCGCTCAGGGTGGCGTGCTGCCCAACATCCAGGCTGTCCTGCTGCCCAAGAAGACCGAAAAGGCCGCCAAGAAGTAGAGACTCACAACATGCATTAACGAACACAACGGCTCTTTTAAGAGCCACCCACACTACATCAAAAGAGCAATTACCTGAATGAATGAATCTGATGAAAATCATATCCGAAAGAGGAGTCGATATAGTTATAATTCGTGTTACACTATGATAGATGGGCTCACCATGACAAAGGAGAGAAGTTGCTCACACATTCACAAAGGTTGGTTATTACGTTACTGGTGAGGTTTAATGAAGGCAAACTCACACTAGGCAAGCACGGTACACTTCCTTGGCCTTAGCACGCTCGGAAGACGTGTGCTTCGACAATTATATAATGGAACACGTGTTAATAAAACGCGCACTCACATTCACAAGTGTTGGTTATTAATTTACTGATGATTTATGAAAACACATATCACGAAAATAATGATAAAGTAGCCTAATAATGCTTTTGAAATAAGTACACTTATTCTCTAAAACTTTCATTCATGATGCTCGATGCTTGTTTACAGTCAAAATGTATGCATCCAGTTCTGATAAATACACCCACATCCGATTATTATTAAATGTCTCTGCTCCTTTCAGATATTCAACTTGAAATCATATGAGATAATTCAGACATACTTTTGTTCTTTTATTTCCTTCTTCTATTGACAGCTAAAGGGTAAATATTGCCTATTAAATAATGCAGCCTAAAAGTACGCATACATGTTGTACTTTATAATAAACACAGTCATTAGCATACAATGGATGGTTGGATATAGGCCCACATGACCTGAGAGAACAGATGATGAAATGATACATGCCTTTGTCTCTTTCAGGGTGAAACATCTGAACTCAACAACCACAATTAGTATTTCTGAGTAAATAAAAGTCAGAAGAATTCTCTATTTTAGATTAATGATTGTAGTTGTGATCTTAAAGCAGGAACTAGAATAATAACATGAAATAATTAGAAAAATCATCTATGAAAAAAGTCCATAACTCTGGTCAGTCTCCCTGCTGTTTCTTTCTTTAAGCGTATTGCATGATGATATGTTGTGCTTCTTCCATCTGTACAGTATGATATTCTTATGATATGGACAACACTGTAAAATGGTGAAAGACAGAAGGTCTGACGAGGGGGAACGTGGAGACTGGAAACTTAGAAACTGAAACCTTGATATAATCTAGGCACGTTTGTTAAACGTTTATTCATGATCACAGTTCTCTGGAGACATGACAAAAGAGATCAGCCTTTATGGAACACATCCTACAGTGTGCAAGAACACCACCACCAAAGAAAAAGTATAGTACGTGTGCATGTCAGCGTGTGTTTTGTTTCCTCCAAAAGTGTGTTGAGTGAGTCCATGTGCTTTCATTAACGTTGTGGGTTGGAAAACAGGCAATCGGGCAGTCATTTATTTTCCCATGGATATCATTTTTTTTAAGGACATGTACTATCTGCTTGATGACACTGTAAATGAAGGCTTCACTCCATGATTTTCAAGTCTAAAAAAAGACTAGTATACATTAGGATGGTAGGGTACTTGGGATATTATACTTTCTTAGTATAAAAACAAACTAATAAATTCCACGCAAAGTATAGGAACCATGGCACCAACAAAAGGAACACCCTGCTGTACTGAATATGACTTGAAACTACAGACTGAGACAAAAACATGTACTCATCAGGAAATGATAACTGAGGGAATAAATCAGCAAGGTGTCATTTCAGCACCTCAGACAGCAACGATCATGCAAAACTTCCAGGAGAGGAAGCCCTAACACATCCTTTTCTCAAAAACTGATGACTGAATATTAAAACAAAGAAAGTTATTTAAATGTGTATCTATTACAACTGAACAGAATTAGGAAAAGGAGTAGGCCTACTTCCAGGCATATTTAATTATTTTGAAAAATGGCATTTTGTGAATTTGAGCCCCTGCCCCTCAAAATTCTTCTGCGTGTACCTGATAGTCTGCATGTGTGGCGACTGTTGGGTTTGTTAAGCACTGTTTGTTTTTTGACGAGCTGCTCTTTGGATGAAACTTACTGTCGGGTCGGATTTAGCGCACGAGCAAAACGTTTGAATCCCCGCTTTGAATGTTATGAATATGTATCACATAGTTGTAAAAAAAAATAGAATAATTGTATTACATAGGACAGACTCTTTAGTAGAAGTTGTGGTGGCTCTTAAAAGAGCCTTTGATGCTTTGAATAATGGTCTCAAGATTTACTTCTTGGCCTTCTTGGCTGCAGTCTTCTTTGCTGGTGCTTTCTTAGCTGGAGCTTTTTTCACTGGAGTCTTCTTCACCACTTTCTTCGGTGCAGCCTTCTTGGGACTCTTAGCAGCAGGCTTTTTGGCTGCCTTCTTCACCGGAGTTTTCTTGGCTGGGGCCTTCTTCGGGGACTTCTTGACTGCTACTTTCTTCACTGCAGCCTTCTTCTTGGGTGTAGCTTTCTTTGCGGCGGGCTTCTTTGCCTTGGCTGGAGCTTTCTTTGCGACCTTCTTCGCTGCAGGTTTGGCGGCTTTGGGCTCTTTCTTTGCGAGCTTGAAAGATCCGGAAGCCCCCGTGCCTTTAGTCTGGGACAAAGTGCCCTTTGTTACCAGCTTAATCACGGCGGTGTTGATGCGTTTGTTAGCCTTGCTCACATCCACTCCTTTAGCGGCCAGTGCCTTCTTCACCGCTGCCAAAGACACACCTTTGCGCTCTTTGGACTCGGCCACAGCGCTGAGGATGAGCTTCGGGAGGGTGGGTCCCTCACTTTTGGGCTTGGGAGCCGATTTCTTCTTGGGGGCTTTCGCCGGGGCTACTGCTGGAGCTTCTTCTGCCATGATGATCTCTCACTGGACGTGCGGAGGGAACGACCGGAGGCGGGACATAAAAGGAACATGAGAACCGTGAAGAGTCAACCCACACAGAATCTCTACTCCCGCCTGAAATGTGGCGACGCTTTGTGTTTTATCTCCAACATTATGGGGATATAACTCAGACAGGAACTCTGTTAAAACGAATAAATGTTTCGCACCAGTTAGAAAACCCTCATCTCTTCAGATTCAGCTCATGTTTGGGGGCGAGGACTCATTTATTTCACTGCAGCAGGCTTTAAACCTCTACGATACCCGGTGTGTTTGGACAACACGCGGGGATTTTCCGTCACATTTCGGCTCCTAAAGTGGCTTAATGAGACCTGTGAACGTTTAAAATGGTGATAGTGTACGCAGAGGCATCCGTTGATCGAACAAAACAAGCATTAACCTTATACTTTGATTTGTTGAGTTTTAATCGGAGAGTTTTCTGTGGCGGTAAACACACGGAGACTCACGCTGTCAGACAGACTCACAGATGATGTTGCTGTTGGTTTGAGCTCTAGGTCCGACCAAATGGTAGATTTTATAAGAAGGGGACAAAGTTAAAGTTTCAAAATATACGTCGTAACAATCTAACAACATAGTTAATACGGACTGAATAAATCCCATCAGTTTCGGTTTGTGTGGAGAGCAGTTTACTGTCTCTGAAATAGCCTAGTCTTACCAAGATAGAAGCTGAGAAACTAATCAAATCATCAAAGGCTATATTGAATCAATGTTGGTCTTGACAATAAATATCCTTATAATTAGTGATTGATTGATTGGTTGTATATTACGTATTTAAATGTGTAGAAAACATGTTTATTACACATTCAGTTCAGTTTGTGTGGAGAGCAGTTTTCTGTCTCTGAAATAGCCTATAGTAGTCTCACCAAAAATCACTGTATACGGACTAATAGCATCAAATTAATTAAATTATTCTCATTCTCTTCAGCTGAGCTCAGATCTTTGAGCGTGTTTTCTGAAGTTTTGAAAATCTGTCTTTGCTGCTCTGAAAGTCAGTAAAACCTTTGTGAGGAATAAATAAAATCAACAGAAGCTATGTTGAATGAATGCTGTTGTTCTTAAGGTAAGTTGTTGATTGATTGGTTTTATATTATATATTAATATATATATTATAGTATTTCAATGTGTAGAAAACATGTAATAAAAGTGTCAAAAAGTCTATGAAGTGCTTTTTAAACATCCCTTTTTGTTCCGTGTCTTTGTTCTGTCACATTTGTTTGCACCGTCTGAGGTCCAAACAGCACCATTTTTCTGATTCGATGAATAAACTATGGTTGTGATTTTTCATGAAGAAGTTAGCCTTGAGGCTAGACCAGGTGGCAACCCCTGTACAAAAAATATCAAAGGTGAATTTATATCTGATTTGAACAACAAACATTCTCATGGTCAGGGATTGGACACATTTATTCCAGCACTTTTATCTGGGAACAGTTCATATAAGTGCAGTGGAGATGATTTGGATTATAGTGGGCTGTAACATACGAGTTGTGAGTAAATTAGCTGCTTGTATCGCTTTACTGTGAAAAGTGTAAAATGAACAGTTTATGTGAATACATAGAAAATATGTTAAAGCTTTGTGTTTAAATAATTGTATATGAGTATGTCTCTTTGAACCTCTATAACCAAGTCCAGTGGTTGTGTTTATTTGGTTTAATTAAGAGAGAAATCTCTAAACAAAAAAAATCACATTGATGATATCACCTGCATGCAGTTTCAAAATCTCAAGTGAGAGAAATCCCTTTAATTGTGTTACAAACTAAAAATCAAGCTATAGGCCTATCTATGAAGACCAAGCCCTGTAGTTATTATACCACATGTAAGTGTGGCACACCCAAAGATGTGTGAACACTTTTGTGTTTATTTTGGATTTAATTAGTAAAAAAGATATTTTCTAGCGACTTGAAAACTCTAATACGAGCAGATGGACATTAATGACCATTTAAATGTTTTTGTTTCATTACATATACTGTGTAAAAATATTGTAAAGCAGAGCAGCACCTCAGATGGAACTGACAGCGACGGAGCAGTTGTGCCGGGGTTGTCTCAGGTGAGCACTTCCGCCCACACCTCAGCTGCAACCTGGAAGGCAAATTGAATACTCTTGTGTCTTCATTGCTTCTGCACTTTTCCTGTACTTTGCAGGTTAGTACTTAGTAAAAACTACTAAAACTACTTACCTTTGAGATACTGAATATTGTTTACGTTACTTTTTGTGAAGTCTGTGTTATTTTGAACACTTGTGTGGATGTGTAAAAGCTTTAAAATCGCGGTGTTTTGCCGCTGCAGGTTCGCGCTTTGCAGCCTATCTGTTGCCTCGCGGTAAATGTGGGTGTTGTACACAGAACGATTTATTAGAGATTGTTGTGACCCGTTCCAAAGGTCACCAAAGCGGCGGGAGTGGATCCAAACACTTTCTACACATCCAAGAATTGATTGCATTGAGAGGCGGTAACATTCGAGCTGAGAGACGTCATTGGACGAAGCTTTTGTTTTGAAGAAGCCGAGTTTATGAGAAGCTTTTCGTCCAGACACAAACCCGAGCACAGGCGTTCATCTTCACCCGACGGGCCGGCTCCTTTTACGGCCACTCCTGGCTCCCTGACACGTGAGTCTGAACTCGGCCACACACGATCCTGAACAACAGAGCTGCTTGTCAGAGAGCCAATCAGGCTGCAGTCACACACACACACACACACACACACACACACACACACACACACACACACACACACACACACACACACACACACACACACACACACACACGTTATGAGATTCAGGGTGAATAGAGACAATCACTTACTGCTTCTCTGAACCATTTAGCATCTGCTCGTCCGTTAGCTGTTTCCGAGTGAAACCATAAAAGCAGGAAAGTGTTGTGTCCTGTGATGATGTGAATGACTGACAGACGCAGGTAGGATACACAGAATCACCTTGACAGCCGTCAAACAGCGAGCAGATCCTCCTCCAGGGTGTCGAGGAAATTATCAAGACTTGACTTCACACAATCAGACTCTCATGGACTCAGATGGCTTACGTTGATGAAAGTTTATTCACAAGATGAATAGATCTATTCGATGAGAATGGATCAGCATCACACCTCTGGTTCAGTGTAATGCTCAAACATAACTCACGAATCCTTACGAAGGCTTTGCATATATTCAGAAAGATATTATCATTATCAGGGTCGTGTCACATTGACCCACCTACTGTAGATTAATCTGTGACGTCCAGGAGCTTGGAGTGAACAACAAGTTCTCCCAAACATCCTTGCAGATATCAGGAAGAACTGTTGAGACTCTCCAGCTGTCCTTGGTCTCTAAACAACACTGAACTGTATCAGGTCTTACTGACATCAGGAACAGTGAATTAACATAATGATTTTATACCCCTTTAATTAAGTAATTACAGAAATTCCACCACAGATCCTCCCTGTTTGATCACGAGATCAACAGTTAACTACCCAAAACTCAAATTAATAATTTAGCCCGGAAGGTCCGCAGATATGTTCTTGCTTACACCATTGAATCACATTCAACATTTTCAAATCACAGACTAATTACTTTATTAATTATCCTTACAGGTGTCACCCTTCACCTCTAAAGTATCAGATCCAGGAATTCTGCCTCAGGGCCAACACGGGCATAAACTACAAGTCATAGGTTTTGTTAATTAAAACAAACTATAAATCATAGGCTCCCTTGAACACCCAGTGCATTCAGGGAATTCTAGGGCAGAGGTCATAGATCATATACTACCTACAAACAAGAGATCCAAAAACCCATCTCTGAATCATGAAATGGACAAAAAGAAAATCTTGCGCTAACTATCCCATCCTAGATGAACATTAGGCATTTCCACAATGTTCCATAACCTCATTTTAAAGGGTGATTAAGCTTCAATTAAACATACTATTTGTTAAAAAAACACCTTAATCATCTTGAATCAAAATGTAATGAACCTAGATTTTAAACACAGATACACTCAGAAATATGGTGACATGTTCTACTTCAATTCAAATCAATCAGTTTTAAATCAGTTATAACAGACAATCATAACACTTCATTCATTTACAAGAAAGATTTTTCTTCTTTTTATTCTGAAACTGAATGTCCTTTTCCAGTGGAAACGCAATGTCCAAGATTTTCCTGACGTGCCCGATGGCAATTATTTCTTCACCCGATGTACTTTACGCTCAGTGAAAAGGGGCAAACTACCTTGGAGAGGTTACTAGCACTTCACAAGGCAGTTATTTTCTCCAACGTCGATCCCGATTCCAGTCTTTTTTTTAATTATTAATTACCAATATATCATTTTATTCAAACTACATCATTCATTTATCATCAATTAAGACATAACATTCAGTTAATATTAAATGTGATTGTCAAAAATAGAAACAAACCTAGAAAATCAAATCTTCAATGAAAACCTTGAACCCTAAATGTACATGTTTAACATGAAACAGGCTCTCTCCCTCCTCCCTGTTAAAAACTGCCACACCTATATCAATCTTTATTCATACAGTGAAACATCATCTTCTTCAATATCAGGGGAACCTGGGGGAACCCACTCCTCACAAATGTAAGGCCTTTGTTCATGATTAACTGGTTTGAATTCAGTATTATTATCTCATAGCTTAGTCTGACATTAAAAGAACAGCTGAGTTGCCTTTATCTGAATTCAAATTACCTTCTGCGGTTGACACAGCTTTCTCAAGTGTCTGTAATTCAGTATCCACCTCAATGTCAGCTGCTTCATGTGTTTGAATCAATGTTGGTACTAGTAGTTCTCCTTCTTCATGAGGAAAAATACATTCATGTTCTGTACCAGGATATAATTGATAATTTACTTCCCATTCTGATCACTCTGCAACTCTTTTTAATTGCTGTGTGATGAAACACCAAAGGAAAGGTGTTTCCTTCAGAGGACATGTCGGTGAGTATTTTACAGTGACAGAATTAAAGGTTGTCCGTGTTACCTTAAGCAGTTTTGTATCCACGACCCCCCATGTCCATGTCCCATTTGAATCACGCTCTGGGTAGGCCAGCCGGCAGTTACCCTCTTGACATCGATTTTGAGGACACCTTATATACACAGGATTCACCTCTCTTTTGGCTCTGGAGAGGGGTGAAACAGAATCAAGATTAACAGTCATATCAGGTTCACTTCTGTCATTTTTTCTCCAAATACTTGTCACAGAGTTTTTCTCTTTAGATTTCATTTTCATCAGAGTGTTCGCCTTTTCTTAAGCTCCTTTTCAAGAGGGAGCTGGTCTGCAGCGGGATGCATGAACCCATTCTGCCTTGCCATCGACCTTAAGGGCAGTTCGAGTGACCAGTAGCACCTGAAAAGGTCCTTTCCACCTAGGAGAAAGAGAAACTTTGTCCAAGGACTTGATTAATACATAATCTCCACACTGAAAAGGGTGAATCGGTTTATCTGAGGGCTGTGGGAGCCTGCCAGATACCTGCAAATAAAACTTTCTTAGTTGTTCTGTTAAGTGTTTCACATATTCAGACATGAATTCATCAGTTCATAACAGTGTTACTTTGTGGGGGGTTACAGGGGGGTGACCCCTGTAGACATTGGTCTCCCCATTAGAACTTCATCAGGGCTAAGCCCGATTGTTGTGTTTGGTGTGCTTCGAATGGAAAATAACACCAGTGGGAGAGCATCTGGCCATTTCAAACCTGTGGTCATCATTGTTTTGGTCAGTTTTTCTTTGATCGTAGAGTTCATTCGTTCCACCTGACCAGAGCTCTGAGGGGAGTATGGCACGTGTAACTGCCACTGAAACCCTAGCACTGCTGCAAGACTCTGAGTTATCTTAGCTATGAATGCTGGTCCCCTGTCACTATTGATCCCCAAAGGTACCCCAAATCGCGGTACGATTTCTTTTACCAAACACTTCACAACTGTCTTAGCATCTTCCTTTCTGGTTGGAAATGCTTCAGTCAATTTTGAAAACATATCAGTGATTACAAGCATGTACTTGTAACCCTGACAACTCAGCATATATACAAAATCTATTTGCATATTTACAAAAGGTCCCGACGGTGGTGGTAAATGATCGTGTTTGATTGAACTGTCCTTCTTTCTTGTGTGCTGACATGTCATGCACCTGTTTATCAGTTGTGTGTGTGTGTGTGTGTGTGTGTGTTGATGTGTGTGCGTGCGTGCGTGTGTGTGTCATGAACAATAACTCAATTTGTTGTACGAGCATCAAATCTCCATTACTTCATCTCCTTGAAGAAAGTATCACTTTAACTTTACACAACACAAATATACCTTCATGTTGAGACTGAATCAAACTGAATTCAATTAATCAATCATTTACTTACACTTAAAGAAATGGGAACAAACATTGGATTCAACTTTGAAATCCTGAGAAGTAATCAATAAATGAAAACTACCTGCCGCGTTTCTTCATCAAATCTACCGTACATAACTGCTGCTTAAATCAGTCGTTTTTCAAATGGGATTCTGCATATGAGTTTTCCTGCGATTCAAACATGAATCTAGCGGCTCTTCTAGCTGCTTCCTGACCGTAATACAGAACATACAAACTCACCGCTGAGGCACACATCATCTGGTAGTTTGTTGGACTTGGACCAACAAACTATGTTCGGCCTGCTCTGCCAGCGTGAGTTGGAGGAGAAAAGAGGAAGCCACCTCGTGAATCGGATGTTTTTGATAAGTGGGTTGAGCTCTGATTGGATGATAGATTTTACAGAGTTCAGGTGAGATTATGGGATGTTATAAATAAATAAATAGGGAAGTTAATGAATAAATCAATCAATCAAATGAAACAAGTGATCATCATTTATGGAGGTTCACAGAGGTCACTCCTGGTGCAGAAAAACAATAAATTGCTAAATCTAGACCTAATTAATTGACCTGGGTTACACGTGGTTATAACACAAGATGTCAAAGCTAGAGAAGAAGAACACTTTGAGACAAGACTCTTCTTACCTCCTGGCTGCAGAGGGAGTTATCCATCTTTGGACGGATTTGAATCACTAAGAGTGAAACACTTTGTAGAATAACGTACCCGCTTCTTCATGACATATTTCTGACAGCTCAATTAAATCAGAGAATCAGTCCAAGTTCAGCTTCATCTGGAAAAACAAACGTCACTCTCTGAGAAGACGAGCTGTGGTCAAATCCTCAGAGGACGGAGGTTTAAATGTGATCCACGTTGAGTCAATGAATGGAAGGATCAAAGTGAAACGGTTACAACAACTCATCCGCAGTAACTGAACTTTCTGCTTTAATATTCCTTGTAACATATTGTGAGGGCCCTCATTCTTTCGGCTCAGTGATAGTGGTGAGAGAATCAACTCACTGCAATCAGGTGTGTGTCGCACTGATTGGCCTTGATTGAGCCCAGGTGTGGGGAGCTTTTATATACCCTGAGTCTCCAGTGCTCTGTGCTGACTCATTATCTCACCTTCAGAGGTAGTGAGAGGTTCTCCCTGTGTTTCTCTAGTGTCGGTGTGTCTATATAAACACCAACTAAGATCTTGTTGTGAATCATATTCCAATTGCCTGTCGCCCAGTGTATAACTTGGGGTGCTGGATAGTTCCTTTTTGACTCCAGCCTTTTGTGTTTTCAAAGGTCTCTCTGGCCGCCTCTCCCTTTTGTTTTGGGTTTTCTGGGTCTCCTGGACAATTTTGGTTTTGTGTCAGCTGCTTGGCAGCAGTGGTTTAGTTAATCATTTTCGGTGCATTATTTAGGTTAGGAAGCCTGTTGTGGCTCAATACAGTTACGTGGTTTTCCCCCCCTTTCCAATCTATCGCTTGCGATTTAGTGGTTATCCTTCTGGGATAAACTTTGAGACACCCCTGGGTCCGCACTTGCGTCCCAATCCCCCCTCCGTCCTTACAGAATGAGTCAGCCAATGGCGGACACAGCGGACCCCTTCTCTCGTGATTCTCAGACTTTGGACCTCAGTGATAAACTAGCTGTACAGGGGCAGGCTATCACAGCTCAAGGAGCCCTTTTAGGCTCTCATGAGCAAATGCTGCGTGCGATTGCTGATCAACAAGTCTCTCATGACCATATGCTTCAGGAGATACTTGCACGTGTACAGACACCCGGGCCAGCTCCAACCCAAGTACAAGCACCTCCAGTTACACATCATGGCCCTATTGTAGTTCAGGAGACCAAGCTGGCAACCCCAGCCCGCTATGACGGGCATCCCGGGAGGTGTAAGGGATTTATCACCCAATGTAGTTTAGTGTTTGAACTACAACCCTCTATGTTTAACACGGACCGAGCCCTGAAATAGCCTAGTCTTACCAAGATAGAAGCTGAGAAACTAATCAAATCATCAAAGGCTATATTGAATCAATGTTGGTCTTGACAATAAATATCCTTATAATTAGTGATTGATTGATTGGTTGTATATTACGTATTTAAATGTGTAGAAAACATGTTTATTACACATTCAGTTCAGTTTGTGTGGAGAGCAGTTTTCTGTCTCTGAAATAGCCTATAGTAGTCTCACCAAAAATCACTGTATACGGACTAATAGCATCAAATTAATTAAATTCATCTCATTTGATCTTTGAGCGTGTTTTCTGAAGTTTTGAAAATCTGTCTTTGCTGCTCTGAAAGTCAGTAAAACCTTTGTGAGGAATAAATAAAATCAACAGAAGCTATGTTGAATGAATGCTGTTGTTCTTAAGGTAAGTTGTTGATTGATTGGTTTTATATTATATATTAATATATATATTATAGTATTTCAATGTGTAGAAAACATGTAATAAAAGTGTCAAAAAGTCTATGAAGTGCTTTTTAAACATCCCTTTTTGTTCCGTGTCTTTGTTCTGTCACATTTGTTTGCACCGTCTGAGGTCCAAACAGCACCATTTTTCTGATTCGATGAATAAACTATGGTTGTGATTTTTCATGAAGAAGTTAGCCTTGAGGCTAGACCAGGTGGCAACCCCTGTACAAAAAATATCAAAGGTGAATTTATATCTGATTTGAACAACAAACATTCTCATGGTCAGGGATTGGACACATTTATTCCAGCACTTTTATCTGGGAACAGTTCATATAAGTGCAGTGGAGATGATTTGGATTATAGTGGGCTGTAACATACGAGTTGTGAGTAAATTAGCTGCTTGTATCGCTTTACTGTGAAAAGTGTAAAATGAACAGTTTATGTGAATACATAGAAAATATGTTAAAGCTTTGTGTTTAAATAATTGTATATGAGTATGTCTCTTTGAACCTCTATAACCATTGCACACAGGAAGGATGACAACAAGTCCAGTGGTTATGTTTATTTGGTTTAATTAAGAGAGAAATCTCTAAACAAAAAAAATCACATTGATGATATCACCTGCATGCAGTTTCAAAATCTCAAGTGAGAGAAATCCCTTTAATTGTGTTACAAACTAAAAATCAAGCTATAGGCCTATCTATGAAGACCAAGCCCTGTAGTTATTATACCACATGTAAGTGTGGCACACCCAAAGATGTGTGAACACTTTTGTGTTTATTTTGGATTTAATTAGTAAAAAAGATATTTTCTAGCGACTTGAAAACTCTAATACGAGCAGATGGACATTAATGACCATTTAAATGTTTTTGTTTCATTACATATACTGTGTAAAAATATTGTAAAGCAGAGCAGCACCTCAGGTGGAACTGACAGCGACGGAGCAGTTGTGCCGGGGTTGTCTCAGGTGAGCACTTCCGCCCACACCTCAGCTGCAACCTGGAAGGCAAATTGAATACTCTTGTGTCTTCATTGCTTCTGCACTTTTCCTGTACTTTGCAGGTTAGTACTTAGTAAAAACTACTAAAACTACTTACCTTTGAGATACTGAATATTGTTTACGTTACTTTTTGTGAAGTCTGTGTTATTTTGAACACTTGTGTGGATGTGTAAAAGCTTTAAAATCGTGCAGGTTTGCGCTTTGCAGCCTGTCTGTTGCCTCGCGGTAAATGTGGTTTTTGTGTACCTAAGTGTTGACTTGCAGGCATGTCGCTAGTTTTATGATACAATGATATTCAGGCTCCTATACAGTTAATAAGCTAACGAAAAGGGTTAAATGTTACAGTACATTAGGATTAGTACTATAAAGTGAAGTTCATTGACAAAAGAATGTTTTAGTGTTAATGTGTGTTTAGCATTAACTTTAGATGTGTGTAATCTTTGTATAGAGTATTAGTATCCAGAAAAGTGCTTTCGCCCACTGTAATCTTATACAGCTAAATGTAGCTTGCTTTAAGTACAGTGAGTACTAAATTGAGCCATTAAGCATCAATATATGAATTGGAGTTACCCTTTACCCAGAATCCCCAGTCTGATACTTAGTTAATGGGCCCTCATCTGCAGAAATGTAATCGATTATTATGTGTAATATGACAAGCAGGAGATGAGCTCTTTAAGGAAGTGTTGGGTGGTCCTTAAAAGGACCGTTATGTTGTTGCTGGTTATCAGCGGGTTTACTTGGAGCTGGTGTACTTGGTCACAGCCTTGGTGCCCTCGGACACGGCGTGCTTGGCCAGTTCACCGGGCAGCAGCAGGCGGACGGCTGTCTGGATCTCCCTGGAGGTGATGGTGGAGCGCTTGTTGTAGTGAGCCAGACGGGATGCCTCCCCGGCGATGCGCTCAAAGATGTCGCTCACGAAAGAGTTCATGATGCCCATAGCCTTGGAGGAAATACCAGTGTCGGGGTGGACCTGCTTCAGGACCTTGTAGACGTAGATGGCGTAGCTCTCCTTCCTGGTCCTCCTCCTCTTTTTGCCGGTCTTGGTGGCCTTAGACACGGCTTTCTTGGAGCCCTTCTTGGGCGCTTTCACGGTTTCAGGCATGATTTCTGAGTGGTGGTCTCAGGATCAGATGGTTAAGCTTGGTCCGGATTCTCTCTATATTTGGTGTTGATGCAAATGAAGACGTGCTGTTGCTCACATACGATTGGCTGGAACCTGTGCGCTCGGGTTGAGTGAGCATGCGTTGTCCGAAATCGTTCCCGTTAACTATCTCAGTAATTATTCCAGATGTTGAGTAGGCCTTACCAACTCGCAAATGAAGCCAAAGAATGCCCGAAGTTACCTCTAATCGTTAACTGTACAGCTCATCAAGACAACATTTTAACATGAAAGATGCTGGAAGAAAGAGACAGCAGTGAAACCCACACAGAGGGAAAAAGACCAGAGATTTGAACGACCTATACTCAATATTAAAATGATGCAAACAGAAGAGTGGAAAGGGCCAAATGATCTTCTAATTTCAAGCTTCAAGAACGTTAAGACAAATATTCCACTATTAGCATTGATAGCCTATATTTACTGTGTAATAACCAATGTATCCTTAAGTGAAAGGTGTAGGCCTACAAAGACTTTAGTAAATATTTAGGCCTACCCTGTAATTTGTATTATTCTATCTTATTGTTGTCAGTTCACATCCATGCCTTTAGCATTTTTTATCTATCACTTGATAACCCTCTTTACTTTGAGCTGTTCCTCAAAAGTGAAAGAGGTCTTTTGAGGCAGCACTATTCTTTAATCCTTTAGTCCTACATTGTTTGACAGGTTGCCTATACCTCATCGATGTAATTATAGCCTACATTTTATTAACATGCCTTTCATGAAGAGCCTAATTATGTTATTCATATATTATGTGAACATAATCAAATTATTTTCATTTAGCCTATTTCATATATTTATTTTGTCAAATTTGAAAAGGGATTATATGGGCTGGGGTTACTATTGAACAGATTTATATACATGTTCTAGGCCTATCAAGAGCAAAAGGAGACCATCCATTTTTAGGTCAACTGCCACTTTTCATATAGACTATAACAAATGCGATTTAAATGACTCAATCATTCAAAACAAAGAAACAAATAATTATCCGTTTGTGTGGTCTTGTTTTCTTTCCACAGTAGAAGTCAGTTTTGAGGATCGTGTTTCTGTTGATGAGGATATTTGTTATTTATTATTCTGTGCCCTCCATGTGATGCACGTCGCTTTGGACAGAGTAGCTATGAAGCAGTTTTACTGCGGGAGACGAAACTTCACGATTTGATACGTTGTAACTGCGAGGGTATAGGTATATAAAGGAGTCCATTACACTTTCTTTTAGATCAATCCAACATGAATGTGCTTGATACCATCGTCGGAATTCAGGTTGAAAGGAATGATTCTTCAGATTCACTGTAGGGCTCATGAATACTTTTAATATTGAGGTTGTGGTTGGTAACGTTATTCCCGCCCTTCCCGATGGAGAGTAATGAAATGAATTTCATCATCTCGGCTACAACGCATTCTCCGGTTACAGTGTTACTGCGACGTTGTAAGTACTCTGTTCCTTAACAAAAGCAGAAATATATCCAATTGAAACAACACGTCTTTCTACCTCATCATAGACACATAACATACAGTGAGAAATGACTCTTCAGATCGAGTGTGTGGCTCTTAAAAGAGCCTTTGGGTTTGAGTATGAGCGGGTCAGGATCAGGTTTAACCTCCGAAGCCGTACAGAGTGCGTCCCTGTCTCTTCAGAGCGTACACCACATCCATGGCGGTCACGGTCTTCCTCTTGGCATGCTCGGTGTAGGTGACGGCATCACGGATCACGTTCTCCAGAAACACCTTCAACACACCGCGGGTCTCCTCGTAGATGAGACCTGAGATACGTTTCACACCACCACGGCGAGCAAGACGACGGATGGCGGGCTTGGTGATTCCCTGGATGTTATCACGGAGGACTTTACGGTGACGCTTGGCGCCTCCTTTGCCGAGTCCTTTACCTCCTTTTCTTTTCTTTTTTTTTTTTTTTTTTTTTTTTTTTTTTTTTTTTTTTCTTTTTTTCTTCTCTCTCTTCTTTTTAAGACTCCGAAGCCAAAAAAAAACTTTCTTGTATCTTTCACCAAGTATTTGAGTATTTGATTGGCAGTTATCATCATAGTCTTATAAAGATTAAAATTAACAACTTTTATTTCAATAGGCCTACATAAAAGCTAGAGGCAATAAAGAGGACAATACATTCACAATACCTAACACCTAAATTACACAAAAAAAGGAACATATATTAAATATTCAACAGGTCCCAGGGTAATGGACTGTTGTTTTTCAGTTCCATGGTTTTCCTCCTCCTGAGGTGACAAATGATGTTTTTATAAACAGAGTCACTACTAATCATGTGCTGATTAATAACCACTTTCGCTCTGGTTTTCCAGATCGTTGTGTTTATGACACACATCACCAGCCAGAAAAGTCTCCTTTTGTTGTCCGTAAAGGACTCAGGAAAGACCCCATACATCACAGATGTATAATTGTTGACAACATTAAAACCTAAATCGGCCATTTTCGATCTGACTTGATTCGTGCGATAGCAGTGGATCAAGAGATGTTCTAACGTTTCATCCTCTGTACAATAAGTCATGGGACACTTTTTAGTTTTAACGAAACAACTCCACTGAACCACTGCTCTCACAGGAAGTCTGTTAACAGAGATTAACCAAGCCGTGTCGCGGAGGCGCTCAGAAAGTAATTTATCCTGTACATTTTTATTTATTTGATCGTAATCAACAGGATTTACATATTTATATTCAATGAGTCCTCCATTTACACTATCATTTAAAATTTTATAGATTTCTTTTGTGGCAGAAGTAGTCCAATTTATATTTAAGAAATCATATTTTGTTTTAAAATCACCAAATATCAACATATAATAGGGTGTATTTGCTCTGGCTCTGGCTTTCAACTTGTTCCATTGTGTTTTGTCTCCACCCGTCCATGCGGCATTCCTGCTCAGAGCATTGGACACATTTTTAATGAAGGGTATTTTCAACAATAAATTGAGGTCAGGCGCTCCCAAACCTCCATTTTGTTTACTTTTGTACATTAGAAATCTTTTCGTTACTTCTCGATTCGTCCCCCAAATAAGTTTAACACACAATTTGTTTAACGAAATGATTGTTTTTGGAGGTGGGGGGAACACAGTTGAAAGAAACAATAATTTGGACACGATGTGGGTTTTAATTATGTTTACACGGTCTTTATAACTGGTGTTTTTATTGTCCCATTTCTGAACCTCTTCCTTGATTTCACTCTCTTTTTTAGACCAATTCAAAATACAGCTTTCCTTACCATTTATCCAAATTCCAAGAACCTTAATTTCATCTCTTACCTGGACATTAATATCTGTTTTATTCTGTTCTGAGCCTATCCACACAGCTTCAGTTTTTTCCTGATTTAATTTAGCACCTGAAGCACACTCATAAAGCTCCAAATGAGAGTTCAGAGCATCCAGCTCTGTTTGGTTTCGGATAATAACACTAACATCATCGGCGTAAGCCAGAGCAGCCACCCTGAGTGAGTCTCCGATGAGAGCACCTTTAAAACAAGTATCATTATTTATTCTTTTAATTAAGGGACTGATGGCTAGAACATACAGAGCCGCACTCAGAGGGCAGCCCTGCTTCACTCCTCGTGAGACCTGGAAGGGTTCAGTTAAAACACCATTCATATTTACCTGTACTGTAGATTTTACATATAATAATTTTATCATACTAATGAAGTCAGCTGGAAAACCGTACGACTTCATAACGGCCCAAAGGTAATCATGTGAAAGAAAATCAAAAGCTTTTTTCTGGTCTAAACCCAGAATATAAAACTCAGTGTTTTTACTGTACATTATTTCTCTGAGACAACAGAGGTTGTCCCACATCAGACGACCTTTAATTGCACATGTTTGTTCTTTCTCAATAATTATATCCAGAACGTCAGTGAGCCTGTTCATTATTATTTTAGCAAGTATTTTATAGTCTACATTCATTATTGTGATTTGTCTATAATTATCTAAATTCTGTTCATCACCCTTTTTATATAACATACACATGACACCATGATAAAAAGAGTCACACAAAACACCATCTTTAAAGCCCGTATTAAAGGCACGAGTTAAGACGTCGATGACGTCATCACAGAGCAGTTTATAAAACTCAGAAGGCAGTCCGTCTGGACCAGGAGACTTACCGCTATTTAACTGTTTAATTGCTGTGATAACCTCATCTTTCTTAAAATCACCCAACAGTGTCATAAAAGTAGAGGGATCATAGGGTTTGATTATATCTAAAAGGGAGCCGATGGCGTCATCGTCAGAAACTAAACTCCCATACATCAGGGAGCAGCTCTCTGCGACGGCCCTTCGTTTCTCCTCCTCATTAAAACACAACTTACCATTAAAATCTTTTATACATTTAATAAAATTACTGTTTCTCTTTCTCTGGCTGACAAAGATTGTATGGGCAACACTTCCCCTGCCATCATTACCACTCACCTTCTGCATATTAAATAATAACTCGTTATTTACTACATCTATTTTACTTTTCAGGTCTTTAAATGTATTGTCCTCGACTTCTGTTCTATGTTTAATACATTTCAGTTCTACATACCTTTTAACATTGTCGTTATACTCAATATTTTTAATTTTGTTTATTTCACGACATTTAAATTTGAAGAAGTCCTTCATTCTGGTTTTCATTAACTCCCACAGTTCAATATCTGATTTTACAAGAAACCTTAAATCCATTATTTTACTTATTTCAGTTCTTAATTCATTTGTTAGTTCAGCATTATTAAGACATTGTATATTAAGTTTCCAGAAACCCTTTCTGTCTTTATTACCACACATAATACATACTTTAACTATTAAGTGATCTGAGAAATGATTGGGGATGGTATTATAACTGATAGGTTTTATCTGTGGGGAAACATAAACTCTATCAATTCTGGTTTTAGTTTTTCCATCAAATCGAGTGAAGAGGATTCCATTAGGGTTTAAAATCCTGCAGATGTCATTTAACGAAGCATTTTTACAAACTTCACTCAGTAATTTACCTTCTCTTGTTATTTTGAAGGGAGTGGCAGCAACTCTATCAGTTTCACTTGTTACAATGTTAAAGTCACCGCACAGTATTACATTAAAACCCACATTAATAACTTCTTTTAGTTTATTTAGCAACTGCATTTTGCTAGTTCTATCAGGTGCAGTATATACATTAATTATTCTAAGTTTTTGACCCATATAAAAACAGTCAATCATAAGTAGTCTACCAGGTATTATTTCTCTTCTTTTAGTTATGTCTACATTATGATTTTTGAAGAAAATGCCCACACCATCAGCACTATTCTCGCCGATGGAGATAACACTGACACCTTTATGCCAAAAGCGACTGACTTCTTCCACATCTGAGCAGGTTTTAAGTCTTAGCTCTTGCAGACATACAAAATCAAAGTCAGTATGCAAAAGATAGTTCATTTTGTCTTTTCTAAATTTGTCTGACTGTATACCTCTCACATTCCAGGAAGCAATGTGTAGGGTACACATGAGAAAGAGGCAAAGAGAAAACCTACTACATGCTTGTCTTGAGGTCTGGTCGTTTCTCTCTGCCATGCTCTGCAGCGGAGGCCGGACGCTTCCTGCTGACAGGATCATCAGGGACGAGCTCCCTGAAAGGAGGACTGGAACTGGAAGATGAAGGGATGCTCACCGCTTCACATGAAGAATCTAGAGGGGAGCTGACGCGCTGTCCTCCGGGAACCAAAGATGAGCTGAACTCATCGCTTTCGCTGGCACTTTCGTATCGTTCTGATGAAACGTCATCACCACCTTCATCTCCGTCTCCGTTGCAGTCATCAACTTCATCATCACCGTTTCTTTCGCTGTTACAGACATCATCATCGCTACCACCATCATCACCATCACAGACAAAACTGCTCTCAGGGGCAGTCATCAAAACGGGGACTCTGACAGTCTCTGCCTGTTGCTCCTCCACAGGCTGCAACACACCAGCAGGAAACTCCTCCGCCTCCTGTTGGGCGTCAGTCGGTGGCTGGTGTATCGGATGATCAGGAGCCTGCTGAGTGGCAGGTTGTGTTAGAGGAGCAACGATCAGCTGATCGGGCTGGGCAGGGGCAGGTGCATGATTCAGGTCAGATTGGGGAGCAGCAAAGGGGGGCTGAGGAGTAGCTGATGCCATATTATTAGTTTGGGAGATTAAAGCTCTGGAGCTCTTCATTTTGTTTGAGTATGACATAGGACAGTTGAAGAAGGTGTGGCCTTTCTGTCCGCATAGGGAACACTCACTTTCCTCCTGACATGACCTTGCCTTATGGCCTAAAAGGCCACAGCGCCAGCACTTCACAGTGGGGCAATCTTTAACCTGATGGTCAGTGGATTGACAAATGAAACATTTGGGCACTTGACCACTATAAATCACTCGGCCGTTGTAAGGGCCGAGAGAAATAGAGCTAGGTAATTGGACTGGGTGGCCACTGCTGTCTTTGCGCAGTTTGACCCGGTACTTCCTAACTCCGTACCAAATCCCGAATTTATCGACGGGTTTGATGGGAGGCTGAAGTAATTCACAATATCGTTTTAAATAGATTTCAATATCATGATCAGGTATCTTACCTGTCCAGAATTTAACAACGACATACGTGTATTCAAAATCAGCAGCTGCTTCAATGTCCCAGTCTTTCCATTTAGAGTTGTTTTTGTTTGAGGCTATCTCAAGGAAACGACGGAGGGGAGCTTCATGACAGAACATGAGCTCAAAATCTCTTTTGTTTGGTAATGAAATGAATGAGTAAATGTCTTGTGCTGTGATCCAAGACGTCTGAAACAACAGGTGCTCAGCAACATACTCGCGAGAGGGTGGTTCTCCATCTCCAATATACTTCAACCTCACCCACAGATTTCCGAAATTGGCAGAATAAGGGGCTGCTCGAAGGGGGGCCATGGTGGCCTACTAACACGGACGGGAAAAGGCAATCTACATCATTTACCTCCTTTTCCTCTTCCAGACATTTTAGTAGATCAGACGATGAGGGCTGAATACTTCCTCATCCGAATTCACGGTTCCTTAAATCTTGTCGGAGAACCTCATAGAACACAGAGCTCTGCTTTTCTTCTTCTTCGATCATGTCTTTAAAAAACAAAATCCTTTGAAGCACTAGCGCCCCCTTCTGAACAGCACCATAAATCAGGGACATCCTGACTCCTCTTAGACTGACCGAGCTCCACATTGAGTTGCAGAAAACATTCAACATATTGGAGTGAAATTATTATACACCGATATGATGGAAGATTATTACTTTTTATACTATTTCTAAGTAAATGACACAACATGCTCCAGTTCAGCACCTCGGACAGCGACAGTCAAGAAAACACCAAGGAGAGGAGGAAAATAAGTTCTAACAGCTTCTTTCTTGTACTTGTATTCCTTTATTGCAGGTTTTTACAGTATATGTTATCAAATCTCATCTCTCATTTTGTTGATCCAGTTACATTTAAACATTAAATAATCCTGACTCATGTTGGAATTACTGAGCTCCACATTGCCCACGAGTTGCAGAAAACATTCAACATATTGGAGTGAAATCATTAACAACGATATGAAGGGAGATGATTACTGTTTATACTATTTCTAAGCAAAAAAAACACAACGTGCTCCAGTTCAGCACCTCGGACAGCGACAGTCCGAAAAATGTTGTCTGCATGTTACAATAATAATAATAATATTTTACAACTGAACAAAGTGTGGGAAATATTATTTTTATCGGCACAAAAACAACACAAGTTCTACGTATATGATAGCATACAAATGCTGAGAGAGCATGAGAGTATAATATTGGCATTTCTATATATCTGACTGAGAAAACATCACAAAACTATACACAAACACAACAGACGATCTCATCTGCATTCTGCATGACTCCCTGCCTGCCATTTTTCAAACCATTTGAATGTTTTACATGTCTACAGATAATTAGAAGAGCTACAGTGTGTGTTCACGGTAAAAACTTCGTAATATGTGTATGCTCTATACTATGCTATAATCATATATTACATAGGAATTAGTTTATCATGTCTGAAAGCACTGCGTGTCCTGTTAAGGTGTAGTGTCTCTTGTTAAAACTGAAGCTTGCCTTAGTTTCAATATTGCTCTGCATCTGATTGCTGCTGATGCTGTCCTATACTCGTAGTTTATGATTGTTTGTGTGCGTGTCATTTTCACAACTGCATTTTCAACAAGCCTCAACACACGCGGATCACCTGTTGTGATAATGGAATACTGTGTACATTTCAAAACGTATAACGTAGGTAATCTAATTTGAGTGACTTTAATCTTGTAAACATTTAATAATAGCCTAATAAATTGCATAAATATAGCTACCAATAAAGAGTTACGGAATGAGGGGGACTGGGGCAAGATGTTGTGTGCAGTGTGTGTGTGTGTGTGTGTGTGTGTGTGTGCACACTGCTACAAGCAAACACCACAGACTCTAGGAGGATATCTGCATTCTTCATGACTCCCTGCGTGCCATTTTTCAAACCATTTGAATGTTTTACATGTCTACAGATAACTTGAAGAGCTACAGTCGTAATATGTGTGCTATATGCTATTTATGTGCATCATATATTACATAGGAATAACAGTTTAATAGGTCTGTGGTTGCAGCACTACGCGTCCTTTTCTTCAGAAAATGAGCTAGTTGGTATTAATGTTAAACTTCGTAATATGTGTGATCTATACTATATGCTTTATGTGCATCATATATTACATAGGAATTGGTTTATCATGTCTGGTTGCAGCAATGCGCGTCCTTATTGTTGGACGTTAGCGAGTCCAAAACATGGGACTGGTAATAAACTCATCATCACTATACATTCAGTACAGTAGAGGAACATCTCTTCAGTGAAATGTGGTGGCTCTTAAAAGAGCCGTTGTTGTGGGTTTTAGAGCAGTAAACAGATTAAGCTCTCTCTCCGCGGATCCTTCTGGCCAGCTGGATGTCTTTGGGCATGATGGTGACCCTCTTGGCGTGGATGGCGCACAGGTTGGTGTCCTCAAACAGGCCGACCAGGTAAGCCTCGCTGGCCTCCTGCAGAGCCATGACAGCGGAGCTCTGGAAGCGCAGGTCGGTCTTGAAGTCCTGTGCGATCTCACGGACCAGACGCTGGAAGGGCAGCTTGCGGATCAGCAGCTCGGTGGATTTCTGGTAACGACGGATCTCTCTCAGAGCCACGGTACCGGGCCTGTAACGATGGGGCTTCTTCACGCCACCGGTGGCCGGGGCGCTCTTACGGGCAGCCTTGGTGGCCAGCTGCTTCCTGGGGGCTTTGCCTCCGGTGGACTTACGAGCGGTCTGCTTGGTTCTTGCCATCGTCTCTTGTCTCTCTAGAAGGGAGAAAAAATGTAGGGAGACACAGGGCGAGCTGGTCTTAAAGCGGAGGAGCGGATGCGTAACAGTGACGCTGCTTCAGACCTCCGGCCCCTGATTGGTGACGGGTTGCTTCTGGAGCTCAGCCCCGACGGGGGGAGCGAGCCCCCGCTTCGATCTCCGCTGCTCATTGGAGGCAAAGTTGTTCAAACTGTGGAGCGAAGCTGGGAGCGGGCCGCCCTCTACTGGAAGCCTCTTTTCTGGTTGGAGGGGCAGGAAAACGCGCGCGCTCCGCGGACATATAATGGAGGGTATGTCCGCCTAGAGTACATTTCTCTCAGTCCCGACTCTAGAGATATACCCGAAACATGTCTGGAAGAGGCAAGACAGGCGGAAAAGCCAGAGCAAAGGCAAAGACCCGCTCTTCCCGTGCCGGGCTCCAGTTCCCAGTCGGTCGTGTTCACAGGCTGCTGCGCAAAGGAAACTATGCCCAGCGTGTTGGAGCCGGTGCCCCCGTCTACCTGGCGGCTGTGCTGGAGTACCTGACCGCTGAGATCCTGGAGTTGGCCGGTAACGCTGCCCGTGACAACAAGAAGACCCGTATCATCCCCCGTCATTTGCAGCTGGCTGTCCGCAACGACGAGGAGCTCAACAAGCTCCTTGGAGGAGTGACTATCGCTCAGGGTGGCGTGCTGCCCAACATCCAGGCTGTCCTGCTGCCCAAGAAGACCGAAAAGGCCGCCAAGAAGTAGAGACGCACAACATGCATTAACGAACACAACGGCTCTTTTAAGAGCCACCCACACTACATCAAAAGAGCAATTACCTGAATGAATGAATCTGATGAAAATCATATCCGAAAGAGGAGTCGATATAGTTATAATTCGTGTTACACTATGATAGATGGGCTCACCATGACAAAGGAGAGAAGTTGCTCACACATTCACAAATGTTGGTTATTACGTTACTGGTGAGGTTTAATGAAGGCAAACTCACACTAGGCAAGCACGGTACACTTCCTTGGCCTTAGCACGCTCGGAAGACGTGTGCTTCGACAATTATATATTGGAACACCTGTTAATAAAACGCGCACTCACATTCACAAGTGTTGGTTATTAATTTACTGATGATTTATGAAAACACATATCACGAAAATAATGATAAAGTAGCCTAATAATGCTTTTGAAATAAGTACACTTATTCTCTAAAACTTTCATTCATGATGCTCGATGCTTGTTTACAGTCAAAATGTATGCATCCAGTTCTGATAAATACACCCACATCCGATTATTATTAAATGTCTCTGCTCCTTTCAGATATTCAACTTGAAATCATATGAGATAATTCAGACATACTTTTGTTCTTTTATTTCCTTCTTCTATTGACAGCTAAAGGGTAAATATTGCCTATTAAATAATGCAGCCTAAAAGTACGCATACATGTTGTACTTTATAATAAACACAGTCATTAGCATAAAATGGATGGTTGGATATAGGCCCACATGACCTGAAAGAACAGATGATGAAATGATACATGCCTTTGTCTCTTTCAGGGTGAAACATCTGAACTCAACAACCACAATTAGTATTTCTGAGTAAATAAAAGTCAGAAGAATTCTCTATTTTAGATTAATGATTGTAGTTGTGATCTTAAAGCAGGAACTAGAATAATAACATGAAATAATTAGAAAAATCATCTATGAAAAAAGTCCATAACTCTGGTCATTCTCCCTGCTGTTTCTTTCTTTAAGCGTATTGCATGATGATATGTTGTGCTTCTTCCATCTGTACAGTATGATATTCTTATGATATGGACAACACTGTAAAATGGTGAAAGACAGAAGGTCTGACGAGGGGGAACGTGGAGACTGGAAACTTAGAAACTGAAACCTTGATATAATCTAGGCACGTTTGTTAAACGTTTATTCATGATCACAGTTCTCTGGAGACATGACAAAAGAGATCAGCCTTTATGGAACACATCCTACAGTGTGCAAGAACACCACCACCAAAGAAAAAGGACTATACGTGTGCATGTCAGCGTGTGTTTTGTTTCCTCCAAAAGTGTGTTGAGTGAGTCCATGTGCTTTCATTAACGTTGTGGGTTGGAAAACAGGCAATCGGGCAGTCATTTATTTTCCCATGGATATCATTTTTTTTAAGGACATGTACTATCTGCTTGATGACACTGTAAATGAAGGCTTCACTCCATGATTTTCAAGTCTAAAAAAAGACTAGTATACATTAGGATGGTAGGGTACTTGGGATATTATACTTTCTTAGTATAAAAACAAACTAATAAATTCCACGCAAAGTATAGGAACCATGGCACCAACAAAAGGAACATCCTGCTGTACTGAATATGACTTGAAACTACAGACTGAGACAAAAACATGTACTCATCAGGAAATGATAACTGAGGGAATAAATCAGCAAGGTGTCATTTCAGCACCTCAGACAGCAACAATCATGCAAAACTTCCAGGAGAGGACAGGAAGCCCTAACACATCCTTTTCTCAAAAACTGATGACTGAATATTAAAACAAAGAAAGTTATTTAAATGTGTATCTATTACAACTGAACAGAATTAGGAAAAGGAGTAGGCCTACTTCCAGGCATATTTAATTATTTTGAAAAATGGCATTTTGTGAATTTGAGCCCCTGCCCCTCAAAATTCTTCTGCGTGTACCTGATAGTCTGCATGTGTGGCGACTGTTGGGTTTGTTAAGCACTGTTTGTTTTTTGACGAGCTGCTCTTTGGATGAAACTTACTGTCGGGTCGGATTTAGCGCACGAGCAAAATGTTTGAATCCCCGCTTTGAATTTTATGAATATGTATCACATAGTTGTAAACAAATAAAATAATTGTATTACATAGGACAGACTCTTTAGTAGAAGTTGTGGTGGCTCTTAAAAGAGCCTTTGATGCTTTGAATAATGGTCTCAAGATTTACTTCTTGGCCTTCTTGGCTGCAGTCTTCTTTGCTGGTGCTTTCTTAGCTGGAGCTTTTTTCACTGGAGTCTTCTTCACCACTTTCTTCGGTGCAGCCTTCTTGGGACTCTTAGCAGCAGGCTTTTTGGCTGCCTTCTTCACCGGAGTTTTCTTGGCTGGGGCCTTCTTCGGGGACTTCTTGACTGCTACTTTCTTCACTGCAGCCTTCTTCTTGGGTGTAGCTTTCTTTGCGGCGGGCTTCTTTGCCTTGGCTGGAGCTTTCTTTGCGACCTTCTTCGCTGCAGGTTTGGCGGCTTTGGGCTCTTTCTTTGCGAGCTTGAAAGATCCGGAAGCCCCCGTGCCTTTAGTCTGGGACAAAGTGCCCTTTGTTACCAGCTTAATCACGGCGGTGTTGATGCGTTTGTTAGCCTTGCTCACATCCACTCCTTTAGCGGCCAGTGCCTTCTTCACCGCTGCCAAAGACACACCTTTGCGCTCTTTGGACTCGGCCACAGCGCTGAGGATGAGCTTCGGGAGGGTGGGTCCCTCACTTTTGGGCTTGGGAGCCGATTTCTTCTTGGGGGCTTTCGCCGGGGCTACTGCTGGAGCTTCTTCTGCCATGATGATCTCTCACTGGACGTGCGGAGGGAACGACCGGAGGCGGGAAATAAAAGGAACATGAGAACCGTGAAGAGTCAACCCACACAGAATCTCTACTCCCGCCTGAAATGTGGCGACGCTTTGTGTTTTATCGCCAACATTATGGGGATATAACTCAGACAGGAACTCTGTTAAAACGAATAAATGTTTCGCACCAGTTAGAAAACCCTCATCTCTTCAGATTCAGCTCATGTTTGGGGGCGAGGACTCATTTATTTCACTGCAGCAGGCTTTAAACCTCTACGATACCCGGTGTGTTTGGACAACACGCGGGGATTTTCCGTCACATTTCGGCTCCTAAAGTGGCTTAATGAGACCTGTGAACGTTTAAAATGGTGATAGTGTACGCAGAGGCATCCGTTGATCGAACAAAACAAGCATTAACCTTATACTTTGATTTGTTGAGTTTTAATCGGAGAGTTTTCTGTGGAGGTAAACACACGGAGACTCACGCTGTCAGACAGACTCACAGATGATGTTGCTGTTGGTTTGAGCTCTAGGTCCGACCAAATGGTAGATTTTATAAGAAGGGGACAAAGTTAAAGTTTCAAAATATACGTCGTAACAATCTAACAACATAGTTAATACGGACTGAATAAATCCCATCAGTTTCGGTTTGTGTGGAGAGCAGTTTACTGTCTCTGAAATAGCCTAGTCTTACCAAGATAGAAGCTGAGAAACTAATCAAATCATCAAAGGCTAAATTGAATCAATGTTGGTCTTGACAATAAATATCCTTATAATTAGTGATTGATTGATTGGTTGTATATTACGTATTTAAATGTGTAGAAAACATGTTTATTACACATTCAGTTCAGTTTGTGTGGAGAGCAGTTTTCTGTCTCTGAAATAGCCTATAGTAGTCTCACCAAAAATCACTGTATACGGACTAATAGCATCAAATTAATTAAATTCATCTCATTCTCTTCAGCTGAGCTCAGATCTTTGAGCGTGTTTTCTGAAGTTTTGAAAATCTGTCTTTGCTGCTCTGAAAGTCAGTAAAACCTTTGTGAGGAATAAATAAAATCAACAGAGGCTTTGTTGAATGAATGCTGTTGTTCTTAAGGTAAGTTGTTGATTGATTGGTTTTATATTATATATTAATATATATATATTATAGTATTTCAATGTGTAGAAAACATGTAATAAAAGTGTCAAAAAGTCTATGAAGTGCTTTTTAAACATCCCTTTTTGTTCCGTGTCTTTGTTCTGTCACATTTGTTTGCACCGTCTGAGGTCCAAACAGCACCATTTTTCTGATTCGATGAATAAACTATGGTTGTGATTTTTCATGAAGAAGTTAGCCTTGAGGCTAGACCAGGTGGCAACCACTGTACAAAAAATATCAAAGGTGAATTTATATCTGATTTGAACAACAAACATTCTCATGGTCAGGGATTGGACACATTTATTCCAGCACTTTTATCTGGGAACAGTTCATATAAGTGCAGTGGAGATGATTTGGATTATAGTGGGCTGTAACATACGAGTTGTGAGTAAATTAGCTGCTTGTATCGCTTTACTGTGAAAAGTGTAAAATGAACAGTTTATGTGAATACATAGAAAATATGTTAAAGCTTTGTGTTTAAATAATTGTATATGAGTATGTCTCTTTGAACCTCTATAACCATTGCACACAGGAAGGATGACAACAAGTCCAGTGGTTGTGTTTATTTGGTTTAATTAAGAGAGAAATCTCTAAACAAAAAAAATCACATTGATGATATCACCTGCATGCAGTTTCAAAATCTCAAGTGAGAGAAATCCCTTTAATTGTGTTACAAACTAAAAATCAAGCTATAGGCCTATCTATGAAGACCAAGCCCTGTAGTTATTATACCACATGTAAGTGTGGCACACCCAAAGATGTGTGAACACTTTTGTGTTTATTTTGGATTTAATTAGTAAAAAAGATATTTTCTAGCGACTTGAAAACTCTAATACGAGCAGATGGACATTAATGACCATTTAAATGTTTTTGTTTCATTACATATACTGTGTAAAAATATTGTAAAGCAGAGCAGCACCTCAGGTGGAACTGACAGCGACGGAGCAGTTGTGCCGGGGTTGTCTCAGGTGAGCACTTCCGCCCACACCTCAGATGCAACCTGGAAGGCAAATTGAATACTCTTGTGTCTTCATTGCTTCTGCACTTTTCCTGTACTTTGCAGGTTAGTACTTAGTAAAAACTACTAAAACTACTTACCTTTGAGATACTGAATATTGTTTACGTTACTTTTTGTGAAGTCTGTGTTATTTTGAACACTTGTGTGGATGTGTAAAAGCTTTAAAATCGCGGTGTTTTGCCGCTGCAGGTTCGCGCTTTGCAGCCTATCTGTTGCCTCGCGGTAAATGTGGGTGTTGTACACAGAACGATTTATTAGAGATTGTTGTGACCCGTTCCAAAGGTCACCAAAGCGGCGGGAGTGGATCCAAACACTTTCTACACATCCAAGAATTGATTGCATTGAGAGGCGGTAACATTCGAGCTGAGAGACGTCATTGGACGAAGCTTTTGTTTTGAAGAAGCCGAGTTTATGAGAAGCTTTTCGTCCAGACACAAACCCGAGCACAGGCGTTCATCTTCACCCGACGGGCCGGCTCCTTTTACGGCCACTCCTGGCTCCCTGACACGTGAGTCTGAACTCGGCCACACACGATCCTGAACAACAGAGCTGCTTGTCAGAGAGCCAATCAGGCTGCAGTCACACACACACACACACACACACACACACACACACACACACACACACACACACACACACACACACACACACACACACACACACACACACGTTATGAGATTCAGGGTGAATAGAGACAATCACTTACTGCTTCTCTGAACCATTTAGCATCTGCTCGTCCGTTAGCTGTTTCCGAGTGAAACCATAAAAGCAGGAAAGTGTTGTGTCCTGTGATGATGTGAATGACTGACAGACGCAGGTAGGATACACAGAATCACCTTGACAGCCGTCAAACAGCGAGCAGATCCTCCTCCAGGGTGTCGAGGAAATTATCAAGACTTGACTTCACACAATCAGACTCTCATGGACTCAGATGGCTTACGTTGATGAAAGTTTATTCACAAGATGAATAGATCTATTCGATGAGAATGGATCAGCATCACACCTCTGGTTCAGTGTAATGCTCAAACATAACTCACGAATCCTTACGAAGGCTTTGCATATATTCAGAAAGATATTATCATTATCAGGGTCGTGTCACATTGACCCACCTACTGTAGATTAATCTGTGACGTCCAGGAGCTTGGAGTGAACAACAAGTTCTCCCAAACATCCTTGCAGATATCAGGAAGAACTGTTGAGACTCTCCAGCTGTCCTTGGTCTCTAAACAACACTGAACTGTATCAGGTCTTACTGACATCAGGAACAGTGAATTAACATAATGATTTTATACCCCTTTAATTAAGTAATTACAGAAATTCCACCACAGATCCTCCCTGTTTGATCACGAGATCAACAGTTAACTACCCAAAACTCAAATTAATAATTTAGCCCGGAAGGTCCGCAGATATGTTCTTGCTTACACCATTGAATCACATTCAACATTTTCAAATCACAGACTAATTACTTTATTAATTATCCTTACAGGTGTCACCCTTCACCTCTAAAGTATCAGATCCAGGAATTCTGCCTCAGGGCCAACACGGGCATAAACTACAAGTCATAGGTTTTGTTAATTAAAACAAACTATAAATCATAGGCTCCCTTGAACACCCAGTGCATTCAGGGAATTCTAGGGCAGAGGTCATAGATCATATACTACCTACAAACAAGAGATCCAAAAACCCATCTCTGAATCATGAAATGGACAAAAAGAAAATCTTGCGCTAACTATCCCATCCTAGATGAACATTAGGCATTTCCACAATGTTCCATAACCTCATTTTAAAGGGTGATTAAGCTTCAATTAAACATACTATTTGTTAAAAAAACACCTTAATCATCTTGAATCAAAATGTAATGAACCTAGATTTTAAACACAGATACACTCAGAAATATGGTGACATGTTCTACTTCAATTCAAATCAATCAGTTTTAAATCAGTTATAACAGACAATCATAACACTTCATTCATTTACAAGAAAGATTTTTCTTCTTTTTATTCTGAAACTGAATGTCCTTTTCCAGTGGAAACGCAATGTCCAAGATTTTCCTGACGTGCCCGATGGCAATTATTTCTTCACCCGATGTACTTTACGCTCAGTGAAAAGGGGCAAACTACCTTGGAGAGGTTACTAGCACTTCACAAGGCAGTTATTTTCTCCAACGTCGATCCCGATTCCAGTCTTTTTTTTAATTATTAATTACCAATATATCATTTTATTCAAACTACATCATTCATTTATCATCAATTAAGACATAACATTCAGTTAATATTAAATGTGATTGTCAAAAATAGAAACAAACCTAGAAAATCAAATCTTCAATGAAAACCTTGAACCCTAAATGTACATGTTTAACATGAAACAGGCTCTCTCCCTCCTCCCTGTTAAAAACTGCCACACCTATATCAATCTTTATTCATACAGTGAAACATCATCTTCTTCAATATCAGGGGAACCTGGGGGAACCCACTCCTCACAAATGTAAGGCCTTTGTTCATGATTAACTGGTTTGAATTCAGTATTATTATCTCATAGCTTAGTCTGACATTAAAAGAACAGCTGAGTTGCCTTTATCTGAATTCAAATTACCTTCTGCGGTTGACACAGCTTTCTCAAGTGTCTGTAATTCAGTATCCACCTCAATGTCAGCTGCTTCATGTGTTTGAATCAATGTTGGTACTAGTAGTTCTCCTTCTTCATGAGGAAAAATACATTCATGTTCTGTACCAGGATATAATTGATAATTTACTTCCCATTCTGATCACTCTGCAACTCTTTTTAATTGCTGTGTGATGAAACACCAAAGGAAAGGTGTTTCCTTCAGAGGACATGTCGGTGAGTATTTTACAGTGACAGAATTAAAGGTTGTCCGTGTTACCTTAAGCAGTTTTGTATCCACGACCCCCCATGTCCATGTCCCATTTGAATCACGCTCTGGGTAGGCCAGCCGGCAGTTACCCTCTTGACATCGATTTTGAGGACACCTTATATACACAGGATTCACCTCTCTTTTGGCTCTGGAGAGGGGTGAAACAGAATCAAGATTAACAGTCATATCAGGTTCACTTCTGTCATTTTTTCTCCAAATACTTGTCACAGAGTTTTTCTCTTTAGATTTCATTTTCATCAGAGTGTTCGCCTTTTCTTAAGCTCCTTTTCAAGAGGGAGCTGGTCTGCAGCGGGATGCATGAACCCATTCTGCCTTGCCATCGACCTTAAGGGCAGTTCGAGTGACCAGTAGCACCTGAAAAGGTCCTTTCCACCTAGGAGAAAGAGAAACTTTGTCCAAGGACTTGATTAATACATAATCTCCACACTGAAAAGGGTGAATCGGTTTATCTGAGGGCTGTGGGAGCCTGCCAGATACCTGCAAATAAAACTTTCTTAGTTGTTCTGTTAAGTGTTTCACATATTCAGACATGAATTCATCAGTTCATAACAGTGTTACTTTGTGGGGGGTTACAGGGGGGTGACCCCTGTAGACATTGGTCTCCCCATTAGAACTTCATCAGGGCTAAGCCCGATTGTTGTGTTTGGTGTGCTTCGAATGGAAAATAACACCAGTGGGAGAGCATCTGGCCATTTCAAACCTGTGGTCATCATTGTTTTGGTCAGTTTTTCTTTGATCGTAGAGTTCATTCGTTCCACCTGACCAGAGCTCTGAGGGGAGTATGGCACGTGTAACTGCCACTGAAACCCTAGCACTGCTGCAAGACTCTGAGTTATCTTAGCTATGAATGCTGGTCCCCTGTCACTATTGATCCCCAAAGGTACCCCAAATCGCGGTACGATTTCTTTTACCAAACACTTCACAACTGTCTTAGCATCTTCCTTTCTGGTTGGAAATGCTTCAGTCAATTTTGAAAACATATCAGTGATTACAAGCATGTACTTGTAACCCTGACAACTCAGCATATATACAAAATCTATTTGCATATTTACAAAAGGTCCCGACGGTGGTGGTAAATGATCGTGTTTGATTGAACTGTCCTTCTTTCTTGTGTGCTGACATGTCATGCACCTGTTTATCAGTTGTGTGTGTGTGTGTGTGTGTGTGTGTTGATGTGTGTGCGTGCGTGCGTGTGTGTGTCATGAACAATAACTCAATTTGTTGTACGAGCATCAAATCTCCATTACTTCATCTCCTTGAAGAAAGTATCACTTTAACTTTACACAACACAAATATACCTTCATGTTGAGACTGAATCAAACTGAATTCAATTAATCAATCATTTACTTACACTTAAAGAAATGGGAACAAACATTGGATTCAACTTTGAAATCCTGAGAAGTAATCAATAAATGAAAACTACCTGCCGCGTTTCTTCATCAAATCTACCGTACATAACTGCTGCTTAAATCAGTCGTTTTTCAAATGGGATTCTGCATATGAGTTTTCCTGCGATTCAAACATGAATCTAGCGGCTCTTCTAGCTGCTTCCTGACCGTAATACAGAACATACAAACTCACCGCTGAGGCACACATCATCTGGTAGTTTGTTGGACTTGGACCAACAAACTATGTTCGGCCTGCTCTGCCAGCGTGAGTTGGAGGAGAAAAGAGGAAGCCACCTCGTGAATCGGATGTTTTTGATAAGTGGGTTGAGCTCTGATTGGATGATAGATTTTACAGAGTTCAGGTGAGATTATGGGATGTTATAAATAAATAAATAGGGAAGTTAATGAATAAATCAATCAATCAAATGAAACAAGTGATCATCATTTATGGAGGTTCACAGAGGTCACTCCTGGTGCAGAAAAACAATAAATTGCTAAATCTAGACCTAATTAATTGACCTGGGTTACACGTGGTTATAACACAAGATGTCAAAGCTAGAGAAGAAGAACACTTTGAGACAAGACTCTTCTTACCTCCTGGCTGCAGAGGGAGTTATCCATCTTTGGACGGATTTGAATCACTAAGAGTGAAACACTTTGTAGAATAACGTACCCGCTTCTTCATGACATATTTCTGACAGCTCAATTAAATCAGAGAATCAGTCCAAGTTCAGCTTCATCTGGAAAAACAAACGTCACTCTCTGAGAAGACGAGCTGTGGTCAAATCCTCAGAGGACGGAGGTTTAAATGTGATCCACGTTGAGTCAATGAATGGAAGGATCAAAGTGAAACGGTTACAACAACTCATCCGCAGTAACTGAACTTTCTGCTTTAATATTCCTTGTAACATATTGTGAGGGCCCTCATTCTTTCGGCTCAGTGATAGTGGTGAGAGAATCAACTCACTGCAATCAGGTGTGTGTCGCACTGATTGGCCTTGATTGAGCCCAGGTGTGGGGAGCTTTTATATACCCTGAGTCTCCAGTGCTCTGTGCTGACTCATTATCTCACCTTCAGAGGTAGTGAGAGGTTCTCCCTGTGTTTCTCTAGTGTCGGTGTGTCTATATAAACACCAACTAAGATCTTGTTGTGAATCATATTCCAATTGCCTGTCGCCCAGTGTATAACTTGGGGTGCTGGATAGTTCCTTTTTGACTCCAGCCTTTTGTGTTTTCAAAGGTCTCTCTGGCCGCCTCTCCCTTTTGTTTTGGGTTTTCTGGGTCTCCTGGACAATTTTGGTTTTGTGTCAGCTGCTTGGCAGCAGTGGTTTAGTTAATCATTTTCGGTGCATTATTTAGGTTAGGAAGCCTGTTGTGGCTCAATACAGTTACGTGGTTTTCCCCCCCTTTCCAATCTATCGCTTGCGATTTAGTGGTTATCCTTCTGGGATAACTTTGAGACACCCCTGGGTCCGCACTTGCGTCCCAATCCCCCCTCCGTCCTTACAGAATGAGTCAGCCAATGGCGGACACAGCGGACCCCTTCTCTCGTGATTCTCAGACTTTGGACCTCAGTGATAAACTAGCTGTACAGGGGCAGGCTATCACAGCTCAAGGAGCCCTTTTAGGCTCTCATGAGCAAATGCTGCGTGCGATTGCTGATCAACAAGTCTCTCATGACCATATGCTTCAGGAGATACTTGCACGTGTACAGACACCCGGGCCAGCTCCAACCCAAGTACAAGCACCTCCAGTTACACATCATGGCCCTATTGTAGTTCAGGAGACCAAGCTGGCAACCCCAGCCCGCTATGACGGGCATCCCGGGAGGTGTAAGGGATTTATCACCCAATGTAGTTTAGTGTTTGAACTACAACCCTCTATGTTTAACACGGACCGAGCCCTGAAATAGCCTAGTCTTACCAAGATAGAAGCTGAGAAACTAATCAAATCATCAAAGGCTATATTGAATCAATGTTGGTCTTGACAATAAATATCCTTATAATTAGTGATTGATTGATTGGTTGTATATTACGTATTTAAATGTGTAGAAAACATGTTTATTACACATTCAGTTCAGTTTGTGTGGAGAGCAGTTTTCTGTCTCTGAAATAGCCTATAGTAGTCTCACCAAAAATCACTGTATACGGACTAATAGCATCAAATTAATTAAATTCATCTCATTTGATCTTTGAGCGTGTTTTCTGAAGTTTTGAAAATCTGTCTTTGCTGCTCTGAAAGTCAGTAAAACCTTTGTGAGGAATAAATAAAATCAACAGAGGCTTTGTTGAATGAATGCTGTTGTTCTTAAGGTAAGTTGTTGATTGATTGGTTTTATATTATATATTAATATATATATTATAGTATTTCAATGTGTAGAAAACATGTAATAAAAGTGTCAAAAAGTCTATGAAGTGCTTTTTAAACATCCCTTTTTGTTCCGTGTCTTTGTTCTGTCACATTTGTTTGCACCGTCTGAGGTCCAAACAGCACCATTTTTCTGATTCGATGAATAAACTATGGTTGTGATTTTTCATGAAGAAGTTAGCCTTGAGGCTAGACCAGGTGGCAACCACTGTACAAAAAATATCAAAGGTGAATTTATATCTGATTTGAACAACAAACATTCTCATGGTCAGGGATTGGACACATTTATTCCAGCACTTTTATCTGGGAACAGTTCATATAAGTGCAGTGGAGATGATTTGGATTATAGTGGGCTGTAACATACGAGTTGTGAGTAAATTAGCTGCTTGTATCGCTTTACTGTGAAAAGTGTAAAATGAACAGTTTATGTGAATGCATAGAAAATATGTTAAAGCTTTGTGTTTAAATAATTGTATATGAGTATGTCTCTTTGAACCTCTATAACCATTGCACACAGGAAGGATGACAACAAGTCCAGTGGTTGTGTTTATTTGGTTTAATTAAGAGAGAAATCTCTAAACAAAAAAAATCACATTGATGATATCACCTGCATGCAGTTTCAAAATCTCAAGTGAGAGAAATCCCTTTAATTGTGTTACAAACTAAAAATCAAGCTATAGGCCTATCTATGAAGACCAAGCCCTGTAGTTATTATACCACATGTAAGTGTGGCACACCCAAAGATGTGTGAACACTTTTGTGTTTATTTTGGATTTAATTAGTAAAAAAGATATTTTCTAGCGACTTGAAAACTCTAATACGAGCAGATGGACATTAATGACCATTTAAATGTTTTTGTTTTATTACATATACTGTGTAAAATTATTGTAAAGCAGAGCAGCACCTCAGGTGGAACTGACAGCGACGGAGCAGTTGTGCCGGGGTTGTCTCAGGTGAGCACTTCCGCCCACACCTCAGCTGCAACCTGGAAGGCAAATTGAATACTCTTGTGTCTTCATTGCTTCTGCACTTTTTCTGTACTTTGCAGGTTAGTACTTAGTAAAAACTACTAAAACTACTTACCTTTGAGATACTGAATATTGTTTACGTTACTTTTTGTGAAGTCTGTGTTATTTTGAACACTTGTGTGGATGTGTAAAAGCTTTAAAATCGTGCAGGTTTGCGCTTTGCAGCCTGTCTGTTGCCTCGCGGTAAATGTGGGTTTTGTGTACCTAAGTATTGACTTGCAGGCATGTCGCTAGTTTTATGATACAATGATATTCAGGCTCCTATACAGTTAATAAGCTAACGAAAAGGGTTAAATGTTACAGTACATTAGGATTAGTACTATAAAGTGAAGTTCATTGACAAAAGAATGTTTTAGTGTTAATGTGTGTTTAGCATTAACTTTAGATGTGTGTAATCTTTGTATAGAGTATTAGTATCCAGAAAAGTGCTTTCGCCCACTGTAATCTTATACAGCTAAATGTAGCTTGCTTTAAGTACAGTGAGTACTAAATTGAGCCATTAAGCATCAATATATGAATTGGAGTTACCCTTTACCCAGAATCCCCAGTCTGATACTTAGTTAATGGGCCCTCATCTGCAGAAATGTAATCGATTATTATGTGTAATATGACAAGCAGGAGATGAGCTCTTTAAGGAAGTGTTGGGTGGTCCTTAAAAGGACCGTTATGTTGTTGCTGGTTATCAGCGGGTTTACTTGGAGCTGGTGTACTTGGTCACAGCCTTGGTGCCCTCGGACACGGCGTGCTTGGCCAGTTCACCGGGCAGCAGCAGGCGGACGGCTGTCTGGATCTCCCTGGAGGTGATGGTGGAGCGCTTGTTGTAGTGAGCCAGACGGGATGCCTCCCCGGCGATGCGCTCAAAGATGTCGCTCACGAAAGAGTTCATGATGCCCATAGCCTTGGAGGAAATACCAGTGTCGGGGTGGACCTGCTTCAGGACCTTGTAGACGTAGATGGCGTAGCTCTCCTTCCTGGTCCTCCTCCTCTTTTTGCCGGTCTTGGTGGCCTTAGACACGGCTTTCTTGGAGCCCTTCTTGGGCGCTTTCACGGTTTCAGGCATTATTTCTGAGTGGTGGTCTCAGGATCAGATGGTTAAGCTTGGTCCGGATTCTCTCTATATTTGGTGTTGATGCAAATGAAGACGTGCTGTTGCTCACATACGATTGGCTGGAACCTGTGCGCTCGGGTTGAGTGAACATGCGTTGTCCGAAATCGTTCCCGTTAACTATCTCAGTAATTATTCCAGATGTTGAGTAGGCCTTACCAACTCGCAAATGAAGCCAAAGAATGCCCGAAGTTACCTCTAATCGTTAACTGTACAGCTCATCAAGACAACATTTTAACATGAAAGATGCTGGAAGAAAGAGACAGCAGTGAAACCCACACAGAGGGAAAAAGACCAGAGATTTGAACGACCTATACTCAATATTAAAATGATGCAAACAGAAGAGTGGAAAGGGCCAAATGATCTTCTAATTTCAAGCTTCAAGAACGTTAAGACAAATATTCCACTATTAGCATTGATAGCCTATATTTACTGTGTAATAACCAATGTATCCTTAAGTGAAAGGTGTAGGCCTACAAATACTTTACTAAATATTTAGGCCTACCCTGTAATTTGTATTATTCTATCTTATTGTTGTCAGTTCACATCCATGCCTTTAGCATTTTTTATCTATCACTTGATAACCCTCTTTACTTTGAGCTGTTCCTCAAAAGTGAAAGAGGTCTTTTGAGGCAGCACTATTCTTTAATCCTTTAGTCCTACATTGTTTGACAGGTTGCCTATACCTCATCGATGTAATTATAGCCTACATTTTATTAACATGCCGTTCATGAAGAGCCTAATTATGTTATTCATATATTATGTGAACATAATCAAATTATTTTCATTTAGCCTATTTCATATATTTATTTTGTCAAATTTGAAAAGGGATTATTATGGGCTGGGGTTACTATTGAACAGATTTATATACATGTTCTAGGCCTATCAAGAGCAAAAGGAGACCATCCATTTTTAGGTCAACTGCCACTTTTCATATAGACTATAACAAATGCGATTTAAATGATGCAATCATTCAAAACAAAGAAACAAATAATTATCCGTTTGTGTGGTCTTGTTTTCTTTCCACAGTAGAAGTCAGTTTTGAGGATCGTGTTTCTGTTGATGAGGATATTTGTTATTTATTATTCTGTGCCCTCCATGTGATGCACGTCGCTTTGGACAGAGTAGCTATGAAGCAGTTTTACTGCGGGAGACGAAACTTCACGATTTGATACGTTGTAACTGCGAGGGTATCGGTATATAAAGGAGTCCATTACACTTTCTTTTAGATCAATCCAACATGAATGTGCTTGATACCATCGTCGGAATTCAGGTTGAAAGGAATGATTCTTCAGATTCACTGTAGGGCTCATGAATACTTTTAATATTGAGGTTGTGGTTGGTAACGTTATTCCCGCCCTTCCCGATGGAGAGTAATGAAATGAATTTCATCATCTCGGCTACAACGCATTCTCCGGTTACAGTGTTACTGCGACGTTGTAAGTACTCTATTCCTTAACAAAAGCAGAAATATATCCAATTGAAACAACACGTCTTTCTACCTCATCATAGACACATAACATACAGTGAGAAATGACTCTTCAGATCGAGTGTGTGGCTCTTAAAAGAGCCTTTGGGTTTGAGTATGAGCGGGTCAGGATCAGGTTTAACCTCCGAAGCCGTACAGAGTGCGTCCCTGTCTCTTCAGAGCGTACACCACATCCATGGCGGTCACGGTCTTCCTCTTGGCATGCTCGGTGTAGGTGACGGCATCACGGATCACGTTCTCCAGAAACACCTTCAACACACCGCGGGTCTCCTCGTAGATGAGACCTGAGATACGTTTCACACCACCACGGCGAGCAAGACGACGGATGGCGGGCTTGGTGATTCCCTGGATGTTATCACGGAGGACTTTACGGTGACGCTTGGCGCCTCCTTTGCCGAGTCCTTTACCTCCTTTTCCTCTTCCAGACATTTTAGTAGATCAGACGATGAGGGCTGAATACTTCCTCATCCGAATTCACGGTTCCTTAAATCTTGTCGGAGAACCTCATAGAACACAGAGCTCTGCTTTTCTTCTTCTTCGATCATGTCTTTAAAAAACAAAATCCTTTGAAGCACTAGCGCCCCCTTCTGAACAGCACCATAAATCAGGGACATCCTGACTCCTCTTAGACTGACCGAGCTCCACATTGAGTTGCAGAAAACATTCAACATATTGGAGTGAAATTATTATACACCGATATGATGGAAGATTATTACTTTTTATACTATTTCTAAGTAAATGACACAACATGCTCCAGTTCAGCACCTCGGACAGCGACAGTCAAGAAAACACCAAGGAGAGGAGGAAAAGAAGTTCTAACAGCTTCTTTCTTGTACTTGTATTCCTTTATTGCAGGTTTTTACATTATATGTTATCAAATCTCATCTCTCATTTTGTTGATCCAGTTACATTTAAACATTAAATAATCCTGACTCATGTTGGAATGACTGAGCTCCACATTGCCCACGAGTTGCAGAAAACATTCAACATATTGGAGTGAAATCATTAACAACGATATGAAGGGAGATGATTACTGTTTATACTATTTCTAAGCAAAAAAAACACAACGTGCTCCAGTTCAGCACCTCGGACAGCGACAGTCCGAAAAATGTTGTCTGCATGTTAAAACAATAAAATCATATTTTACAACTGAACAAAGTGTGGGAAATATTATTTTTATCGGCACAAAAACAACACAAGTTCTACGTATATGATAGCATACAAATGCTGAGAGAGCATGAGAGTATAATATTGGCATTTCTATATATCTGACTGAGAAAACATCACAAAACTATACACAAACACAACAGACGATCTCATCTGCATTCTGCATGACTCCCTGCCTGCCATTTTTCAAACCATTTGAATGTTTTACATGTCTACAGATAATTAGAAGAGCTACAGTGTGTGTTCACGGTAAAAACTTCGTAATATGTGTATGCTCTATACTATGCTATAATCATATATTACATAGGAATTAGTTTATCATGTCTGAAAGCACTGCGTGTCCTGTTAAGGTGTAGTGTCTCTTGTTAAAACTGAAGCTTGCCTTAGTTTCAATATTGCTCTGCATCTGATTGCTGCTGATGCTGTCCTATACTCGTAGTTTATGATTGTTGTGTTACGCGTCATTTTCACAACTGCATTTTCAACAAGCCTCAACACACGCGGATCACCTGTTGTGATAATGGAATACTGTGTACATTTCAAAACGTATAACGTAGGTAATCTAATTTGAGTGACTTTAATCTTGTAAACATTTAATAATAGCCTAATAAATTGCATAAATATAGCTACCAATAAAGAGTTACGGAATGAGGGGGACTGGGGCAAGATGTTGTGTGCAGTGTGTGTGTGTGTGTGTGTGTGTGTGTGTGTGTGTGTGTGTGTGTGTGTGTGTGTGTGCACACTGCTACAAGCAAACACCACAGACTCTAGGAGGATATCTGCATTCTTCATGACTCCCTGCGTGCCATTTTTCAAACCATTTGAATGTTTTACATGTCTACAGATAACTTGAAGAGCTACAGTCGTAATATGTGTGCTATATGCTATTTATGTGCATCATATATTACATAGGAATAACAGTTTAATAGGTCTGTGGTTGCAGCACTACGCGTCCTTTTCTTCAGAAAATGAGCTAGTGGGTATTAATGTTAAACTTCGTAATATGTGTGATCTATACTATATGCTTTATGTGCATCATATATTACATAGGAATTGGTTTATCATGTCTGGTTGCAGCAATGTGCGTTCTTATTGTTGGACGTTAGCGAGTCCAAAACATGGGACTGGTAATAAACTCATCATCACTATACATTCAGTACAGTAGAGGAACATCTCTTCAGTGAAATGTGGTGGCTCTTAAAAGAGCCGTTATGGGTTTTAGAGCAGTAAACAGATTAAGCTCTCTCTCCGCGGATCCTTCTGGCCAGCTGGATGTCTTTGGGCATGATGGTGACCCTCTTGGCGTGGATGGCGCACAGGTTGGTGTCCTCAAACAGGCCGACCAGGTAAGCCTCGCTGGCCTCCTGCAGAGCCATGACAGCGGAGCTCTGGAAGCGCAGGTCGGTCTTGAAGTCCTGTGCGATCTCACGGACCAGACGCTGGAAGGGCAGCTTGCGGATCAGCAGCTCGGTGGATTTCTGGTAACGACGGATCTCTCTCAGAGCCACGGTACCGGGCCTGTAACGATGGGGCTTCTTCACGCCACCGGTGGCCGGGGCGCTCTTACGGGCAGCCTTGGTGGCCAGCTGCTTCCTGGGGGCTTTGCCTCCGGTGGACTTACGAGCGGTCTGCTTGGTTCTTGCCATCGTCTCTTGTCTCTCTAGAAGGGAGAAAAAATGTAGGGAGACACAGGGCGAGCTGGTCTTAAAGCGGAGGAGCGGATGCGTAACAGTGACGCTGCTTCAGACCTCCGGCCCCTGATTGGTGACGGGTTGCTTCTGGAGCTCAGCCCCGACGGGGGGAGCGAGCCCCCGCTTCGATCTCCGCTGCTCATTGGAGGCAAAGTTGTTCAAACTGTGGAGCGAAGCTGGGAGCGGGCCGCCCTCTACTGGAAGCCTCTTTTCTGGTTGGAGGGGCAGGAAAACGCGCGCGCTCCGCGGACATATAATGGAGGGTATGTCCGCCTAGAGTACATTTCTCTCAGTCCCGACTCTAGAGATATACCCGAAACATGTCTGGAAGAGGCAAGACAGGCGGAAAAGCCAGAGCAAAGGCAAAGACCCGCTCTTCCCGTGCCGGGCTCCAGTTCCCAGTCGGTCGTGTTCACAGGCTGCTGCGCAAAGGAAACTATGCCCAGCGTGTTGGAGCCGGTGCCCCCGTCTACCTGGCGGCTGTGCTGGAGTACCTGACCGCTGAGATCCTGGAGTTGGCCGGTAACGCTGCCCGTGACAACAAGAAGACCCGTATCATCCCCCGTCATTTGCAGCTGGCTGTCCGCAACGACGAGGAGCTCAACAAGCTCCTTGGAGGAGTGACCATCGCTCAGGGTGGCGTGCTGCCCAACATCCAGGCTGTCCTGCTGCCCAAGAAGACCGAAAAGGCCGCCAAGAAGTAGAGACTCACAACATGCATTAACGAACACAACGGCTCTTTTAAGAGCCACCCACACTACATCAAAAGAGCAATTACCTGAATGAATGAATCTGATGAAAATCATATCCGAAAGAGGAGTCGATATAGTTATAATTCGTGTTACACTATGATAGATGGGCTCACCATGACAAAGGAGAGAAGTTGCTCACACATTCACAAAGGTTGGTTATTACGTTACTGGTGAGGTTTAATGAAGGCAAACTCACACTAGGCAAGCACGGTACACTTCCTTGGCCTTAGCACGCTCGGAAGACGTGTGCTTCGACAATTATATATTGGAACACCTGTTAATAAAACGCGCACTCACATTCACAAGTGTTGGTTATTAATTTACTGATGATTTATGAAAACACATATCACGAAAATAATGATAAAGTAGCCTAATAATGCTTTTGAAATAAGTACACTTATTCTCTAAAACTTTCATTCATGATGCTCGATGCTTGTTTACAGTCAAAATGTATGCATCCAGTTCTGATAAATACACCCACATCCGATTATTATTAAATGTCTCTGCTCCTTTCAGACATTCAACTTGAAATCATATGAGATAATTCAGACATACTTTTGTTCTTTTATTTCCTTCTTCTATTGACAGCTAAAGGGTAAATATTGCCTATTAAATAATGCAGCCTAAAAGTACGCATACATGTTGTACTTTATAATAAACACAGTCATTAGCATACAATGGATGGTTGGATATAGGCCCACATGACCTGAAAGAACAGATGATGAAATGATACATGCCTTTGTCTCTTTCAGGGTGAAACATCTGAACTCAACAACCACAATTAGTATTTCTGAGTAAATAAAAGTCAGAAGAATTCTCTATTTTAGATTAATGATTGTAGTTGTGATCTTAAAGCAGGAACTAGAATAATAACATGAAATAATTAGAAAAATCATCTATGAAAAAAGTCCATAACTCTGGTCATTCTCCCTGCTGTTTCTTTCTTTAAGCGTATTGCATGATGATATGTTGTGCTTCTTCCATCTGTACAGTATGATATTCTTATGATATGGACAACACTGTAAAATGGTGAAAGACAGAAGGTCTGACGAGGGGGAACGTGGAGACTGGAAACTTAGAAACTGAAACCTTGATATAATCTAGGCACGTTTGTTAAACGTTTATTCATGATCACAGTTCTCTGGAGACATGACAAAAGAGATCAGCCTTTATGGAACACATCCTACAGTGTGCAAGAACACCACCACCAAAGAAAAAGTATAGTACGTGTGCATGTCAGCGTGTGTTTTGTTTCCTCCAAAAGTGTGTTGAGTGAGTCCATGTGCTTTCATTAACGTTGTGGGTTGGAAAACAGGCAATCGGGCAGTCATTTATTTTCCCATGGATATCATTTTTTTTAAGGACATGTACTATCTGCTTGATGACACTGTAAATGAAGGCTTCACTCCATGATTTTCAAGTCTAAAAAAAGACTAGTATACATTAGGATGGTAGGGTACTTGGGATATTATACTTTCTTAGTATAAAAACAAACTAATAAATTCCACGCAAAGTATAGGAACCATGGCACCAACAAAAGGAACATCCTGCTGTACTGAATATGACTTGAAACTACAGACTGAGACAAAAACATGTACTCATCAGGAAATGATAACTGAGGGAATAAATCAGCAAGGTGTCATTTCAGCACCTCAGACAGCAACAATCATGCAAAACTTCCAGGAGAGGAAGCCCTAACACATCCTTTTCTCAAAAACTGATGACTGAATATTAAAACAAAGAAAGTTATTTAAATGTGTATCTATTACAACTGAACAGAATTAGGAAAAGGAGTAGGCCTACTTCCAGGCATATTTAATTATTTTGAAAAATGGCATTTTGTGAATTTGAGCCCCTGCCCCTCAAAATTCTTCTGCGTGTACCTGATAGTCTGCATGTGTGGCGACTGTTGGGTTTGTTAAGCACTGTTTGTTTTTTGACGAGCTGCTCTTTGGATGAAACTTACTGTCGGGTCGGATTTAGCGCACGAGCAAAACGTTTGAATCCCCGCTTTGAATTTTATGAATATGTATCACATAGTTGTAAACAAATAAAATAATTGTATTACATAGGACAGACTCTTTAGTAGAAGTTGTGGTGGCTCTTAAAAGAGCCTTTGATGCTTTGAATAATGGTCTCAAGATTTACTTCTTGGCCTTCTTGGCTGCAGTCTTCTTTGCTGGTGCTTTCTTAGCTGGAGCTTTTTTCACTGGAGTCTTCTTCACCACTTTCTTCGGTGCAGCCTTCTTGGGACTCTTAGCAGCAGGCTTTTTGGCTGCCTTCTTCACCGGAGTTTTCTTGGCTGGGGCCTTCTTCGGGGACTTCTTGACTGCTACTTTCTTCACTGCAGCCTTCTTCTTGGGTGTAGCTTTCTTTGCGGCGGGCTTCTTTGCCTTGGCTGGAGCTTTCTTTGCGACCTTCTTCGCTGCAGGTTTGGCGGCTTTGGGCTCTTTCTTTGCGAGCTTGAAAGATCCGGAAGCCCCCGTGCCTTTAGTCTGGGACAAAGTGCCCTTTGTTACCAGCTTAATCACGGCGGTGTTGATGCGTTTGTTAGCCTTGCTCACATCCACTCCTTTAGCGGCCAGTGCCTTCTTCACCGCTGCCAAAGACACACCTTTGCGCTCTTTGGACTCGGCCACAGCGCTGAGGATGAGCTTCGGGAGGGTGGGTCCCTCACTTTTGGGCTTGGGAGCCGATTTCTTCTTGGGGGCTTTCGCCGGGGCTACTGCTGGAGCTTCTTCTGCCATGATGATCTCTCACTGGACGTGCGGAGGGAACGACCGGAGGCGGGAAATAAAAGGAACATGAGAACCGTGAAGAGTCAACCCACACAGAATCTCTACTCCCGCCTGAAATGTGGCGACGCTTTGTGTTTTATCTCCAACATTATGGGGATATAACTCAGACAGGAACTCTGTTAAAACGAATAAATGTTTCGCACCAGTTAGAAAACCCTCATCTCTTCAGATTCAGCTCATGTTTGGGGGCGAGGACTCATTTATTTCACTGCAGCAGGCTTTAAACCTCTACGATACCCGGTGTGTTTGGACAACACGCGGGGATTTTCCGTCACATTTCGGCTCCTAAAGTGGCTTAATGAGACCTGTGAACGTTTAAAATGGTGATAGTGTACGCAGAGGCATCCGTTGATCGAACAAAACAAGCATTAACCTTATACTTTGATTTGTTGAGTTTTAATCGGAGAGTTTTCTGTGGAGGTAAACACACGGAGACTCACGCTGTCAGACAGACTCACAGATGATGTTGCTGTTGGTTTGAGCTCTAGGTCCGACCAAATGGTAGATTTTATAAGAAGGGGACAAAGTTAAAGTTTCAAAATATACGTCGTAACAATCTAACAACATAGTTAATACGGACTGAATAAATCCCATCAGTTTCGGTTTGTGTGGAGAGCAGTTTACTGTCTCTGAAATAGCCTAGTCTTACCAAGATAGAAGCTGAGAAACTAATCAAATCATCAAAGGCTATATTGAATCAATGTTGGTCTTGACAATAAATATCCTTATAATTAGTGATTGATTGATTGGTTGTATATTACGTATTTAAATGTGTAGAAAACATGTTTATTACACATTCAGTTCAGTTTGTGTGGAGAGCAGTTTTCTGTCTCTGAAATAGCCTATAGTAGTCTCACCAAAAATCACTGTATACGGACTAATAGCATCAAATTAATTAAATTCATCTCATTCTCTTCAGCTGAGCTCAGATCTTTGAGCGTGTTTTCTGAAGTTTTGAAAATCTGTCTTTGCTGCTCTGAAAGTCAGTAAAACCTTTGTGAGGAATAAATAAAATCAACAGAAGCTATGTTGAATGAATGCTGTTGTTCTTAAGGTAAGTTGTTGATTGATTGGTTTTATATTATATATTAATATATATATTATAGTATTTCAATGTGTAGAAAACATGTAATAAAAGTGTCAAAAAGTCTATGAAGTGCTTTTTAAACATCCCTTTTTGTTCCGTGTCTTTGTTCTGTCACATTTGTTTGCACCGTCTGAGGTCCAAACAGCACCATTTTTCTGATTCGATGAATAAACTATGGTTGTGATTTTTCATGAAGAAGTTAGCCTTGAGGCTAGACCAGGTGGCAACCACTGTACAAAAAATATCAAAGGTGAATTTATATCTGATTTGAACAACAAACATTCTCATGGTCAGGGATTGGACACATTTATTCCAGCACTTTTATCTGGGAACAGTTCATATAAGTGCAGTGGAGATGATTTGGATTATAGTGGGCTGTAACATACGAGTTGTGAGTAAATTAGCTGCTTGTATCGCTTTACTGTGAAAAGTGTAAAATGAACAGTTTATGTGAATACATAGAAAATATGTTAAAGCTTTGTGTTTAAATAATTGTATATGAGTATGTCTCTTTGAACCTCTATAACCATTGCACACAGGAAGGATGACAACAAGTCCAGTGGTTGTGTTTATTTGGTTTAATTAAGAGAGAAATCTCTAAACAAAAAAAATCACATTGATGATATCACCTGCATGCAGTTTCAAAATCTCAAGTGAGAGAAATCCCTTTAATTGTGTTACAAACTAAAAATCAAGCTATAGGCCTATCTATGAAGACCAAGCCCTGTAGTTATTATACCACATGTAAGTGTGGCACACCCAAAGATGTGTGAACACTTTTGTGTTTATTTTGGATTTAATTAGTAAAAAAGATATTTTCTAGCGACTTGAAAACTCTAATACGAGCAGATGGACATTAATGACCATTTAAATGTTTTTGTTTCATTACATATACTGTGTAAAATTATTGTAAAGCAGAGCAGCACCTCAGGTGGAACTGACAGCGACGGAGCAGTTGTGCCGGGGTTGTCTCAGGTGAGCACTTCCGCCCACACCTCAGCTGCAACCTGGAAGGCAAATTGAATACTCTTGTGTCTTCATTGCTTCTGCACTTTTCCTGTACTTTGCAGGTTAGTACTTAGTAAAAACTACTAAAACTACTTACCTTTGAGATACTGAATATTGTTTACGTTACTTTTTGTGAAGTCTGTGTTATTTTGAACACTTGTGTGGATGTGTAAAAGCTTTAAAATCGCGGTGTTTTGCCGCTGCAGGTTCGCGCTTTGCAGCCTATCTGTTGCCTCGCGGTAAATGTGGGTGTTGTACACAGAACGATTTATTAGAGATTGTTGTGACCCGTTCCAAAGGTCACCAAAGCGGCGGGAGTGGATCCAAACACTTTCTACACATCCAAGAATTGATTGCATTGAGAGGCGGTAACATTCGAGCTGAGAGACGTCATTGGACGAAGCTTTTGTTTTGAAGAAGCCGAGTTTATGAGAAGCTTTTCGTCCAGACACAAACCCGAGCACAGGCGTTCATCTTCACCCGACGGGCCGGCTCCTTTTACGGCCACTCCTGGCTCCCTGACACGTGAGTCTGAACTCGGCCACACACGATCCTGAACAACAGAGCTGCTTGTCAGAGAGCCAATCAGGCTGCAGTCACACACACACACACACACACACACACACACACACACACACACACACACACACACACACACACACACACACACACACACACACACACACACACACACACACACACACACGTTATGAGATTCAGGGTGAATAGAGACAATCACTTACTGCTTCTCTGAACCATTTAGCATCTGCTCGTCCGTTAGCTGTTTCCGAGTGAAACCATAAAAGCAGGAAAGTGTTGTGTCCTGTGATGATGTGAATGACTGACAGACGCAGGTAGGATACACAGAATCACCTTGACAGCCGTCAAACAGCGAGCAGATCCTCCTCCAGGGTGTCGAGGAAATTATCAAGACTTGACTTCACACAATCAGACTCTCATGGACTCAGATGGCTTACGTTGATGAAAGTTTATTCACAAGATGAATAGATCTATTCGATGAGAATGGATCAGCATCACACCTCTGGTTCAGTGTAATGCTCAAACATAACTCACGAATCCTTACGAAGGCTTTGCATATATTCAGAAAGATATTATCATTATCAGGGTCGTGTCACATTGACCCACCTACTGTAGATTAATCTGTGACGTCCAGGAGCTTGGAGTGAACAACAAGTTCTCCCAAACATCCTTGCAGATATCAGGAAGAACTGTTGAGACTCTCCAGCTGTCCTTGGTCTCTAAACAACACTGAACTGTATCAGGTCTTACTGACATCAGGAACAGTGAATTAACATAATGATTTTATACCCCTTTAATTAAGTAATTACAGAAATTCCACCACAGATCCTCCCTGTTTGATCACGAGATCAACAGTTAACTACCCAAAACTCAAATTAATAATTTAGCCCGGAAGGTCCGCAGATATGTTCTTGCTTACACCATTGAATCACATTCAACATTTTCAAATCACAGACTAATTACTTTATTAATTATCCTTACAGGTGTCACCCTTCACCTCTAAAGTATCAGATCCAGGAATTCTGCCTCAGGGCCAACACGGGCATAAACTACAAGTCATAGGTTTTGTTAATTAAAACAAACTATAAATCATAGGCTCCCTTGAACACCCAGTGCATTCAGGGAATTCTAGGGCAGAGGTCATAGATCATATACTACCTACAAACAAGAGATCCAAAAACCCATCTCTGAATCATGAAATGGACAAAAAGAAAATCTTGCGCTAACTATCCCATCCTAGATGAACATTAGGCATTTCCACAATGTTCCATAACCTCATTTTAAAGGGTGATTAAGCTTCAATTAAACATACTATTTGTTAAAAAAACACCTTAATCATCTTGAATCAAAATGTAATGAACCTAGATTTTAAACACAGATACACTCAGAAATATGGTGACATGTTCTACTTCAATTCAAATCAATCAGTTTTAAATCAGTTATAACAGACAATCATAACACTTCATTCATTTACAAGAAAGATTTTTCTTCTTTTTATTCTGAAACTGAATGTCCTTTTCCAGTGGAAACGCAATGTCCAAGATTTTCCTGACGTGCCCGATGGCAATTATTTCTTCACCCGATGTACTTTACGCTCAGTGAAAAGGGGCAAACTACCTTGGAGAGGTTACTAGCACTTCACAAGGCAGTTATTTTCTCCAACGTCGATCCCGATTCCAGTCTTTTTTTTAATTATTAATTACCAATATATCATTTTATTCAAACTACATCATTCATTTATCATCAATTAAGACATAACATTCAGTTAATATTAAATGTGATTGTCAAAAATAGAAACAAACCTAGAAAATCAAATCTTCAATGAAAACCTTGAACCCTAAATGTACATGTTTAACATGAAACAGGCTCTCTCCCTCCTCCCTGTTAAAAACTGCCACACCTATATCAATCTTTATTCATACAGTGAAACATCATCTTCTTCAATATCAGGGGAACCTGGGGGAACCCACTCCTCACAAATGTAAGGCCTTTGTTCATGATTAACTGGTTTGAATTCAGTATTATTATCTCATAGCTTAGTCTGACATTAAAAGAACAGCTGAGTTGCCTTTATCTGAATTCAAATTACCTTCTGCGGTTGACACAGCTTTCTCAAGTGTCTGTAATTCAGTATCCACCTCAATGTCAGCTGCTTCATGTGTTTGAATCAATGTTGGTACTAGTAGTTCTCCTTCTTCATGAGGAAAAATACATTCATGTTCTGTACCAGGATATAATTGATAATTTACTTCCCATTCTGATCACTCTGCAACTCTTTTTAATTGCTGTGTGATGAAACACCAAAGGAAAGGTGTTTCCTTCAGAGGACATGTCGGTGAGTATTTTACAGTGACAGAATTAAAGGTTGTCCGTGTTACCTTAAGCAGTTTTGTATCCACGACCCCCCATGTCCATGTCCCATTTGAATCACGCTCTGGGTAGGCCAGCCGGCAGTTACCCTCTTGACATCGATTTTGAGGACACCTTATATACACAGGATTCACCTCTCTTTTGGCTCTGGAGAGGGGTGAAACAGAATCAAGATTAACAGTCATATCAGGTTCACTTCTGTCATTTTTTCTCCAAATACTTGTCACAGAGTTTTTCTCTTTAGATTTCATTTTCATCAGAGTGTTCGCCTTTTCTTAAGCTCCTTTTCAAGAGGGAGCTGGTCTGCAGCGGGATGCATGAACCCATTCTGCCTTGCCATCGACCTTAAGGGCAGTTCGAGTGACCAGTAGCACCTGAAAAGGTCCTTTCCACCTAGGAGAAAGAGAAACTTTGTCCAAGGACTTGATTAATACATAATCTCCACACTGAAAAGGGTGAATCGGTTTATCTGAGGGCTGTGGGAGCCTGCCAGATACCTGCAAATAAAACTTTCTTAGTTGTTCTGTTAAGTGTTTCACATATTCAGACATGAATTCATCAGTTCATAACAGTGTTACTTTGTGGGGGGTTACAGGGGGGTGACCCCTGTAGACATTGGTCTCCCCATTAGAACTTCATCAGGGCTAAGCCCGATTGTTGTGTTTGGTGTGCTTCGAATGGAAAATAACACCAGTGGGAGAGCATCTGGCCATTTCAAACCTGTGGTCATCATTGTTTTGGTCAGTTTTTCTTTGATCGTAGAGTTCATTCGTTCCACCTGACCAGAGCTCTGAGGGGAGTATGGCACGTGTAACTGCCACTGAAACCCTAGCACTGCTGCAAGACTCTGAGTTATCTTAGCTATGAATGCTGGTCCCCTGTCACTATTGATCCCCAAAGGTACCCCAAATCGCGGTACGATTTCTTTTACCAAACACTTCACAACTGTCTTAGCATCTTCCTTTCTGGTTGGAAATGCTTCAGTCAATTTTGAAAACATATCAGTGATTACAAGCATGTACTTGTAACCCTGACAACTCAGCATATATACAAAATCTATTTGCATATTTACAAAAGGTCCCGACGGTGGTGGTAAATGATCGTGTTTGATTGAACTGTCCTTCTTTCTTGTCTGCTGACATGTCATGCACCTGTTTATCAGTTGTGTGTGTTTGTGTGTGTGTGTGTGTGTGTGTGTGTGTGTGTGTGTTGATGTGTGTGCGTGCGTGCGTGCGTGTGTGTGTCATGAACAATAACTCAATTTGTTGTACGAGCATCAAATCTCCATTACTTCATCTCCTTGAAGAAAGTATCACTTTAACTTTACACAACACAAATATACCTTCATGTTGAGACTGAATCAAACTGAATTCAATTAATCAATCATTTACTTACACTTAAAGAAATGGGAACAAACATTGGATTCAACTTTGAAATCCTGAGAAGTAATCAATAAATGAAAACTACCTGCCGCGTTTCTTCATCAAATCTACCGTACATAACTGCTGCTTAAATCAGTCGTTTTTCAAATGGGATTCTGCATATGAGTTTTCCTGCGATTCAAACATGAATCTAGCGGCTCTTCTAGCTGCTTCCTGACCGTAATACAGAACATACAAACTCACCGCTGAGGCACACATCATCTGGTAGTTTGTTGGACTTGGACCAACAAACTATGTTCGGCCTGCTCTGCCAGCGTGAGTTGGAGGAGAAAAGAGGAAGCCACCTCGTGAATCGGATGTTTTTGATAAGTGGGTTGAGCTCTGATTGGATGATAGATTTTACAGAGTTCAGGTGAGATTATGGGATGTTATAAATAAATAAATAGGGAAGTTAATGAATAAATCAATCAATCAAATGAAACAAGTGATCATCATTTATGGAGGTTCACAGAGGTCACTCCTGGTGCAGAAAAACAATAAATTGCTAAATCTAGACCTAATTAATTGACCTGGGTTACACGTGGTTATAACACAAGATGTCAAAGCTAGAGAAGAAGAACACTTTGAGACAAGACTCTTCTTACCTCCTGGCTGCAGAGGGAGTTATCCATCTTTGGACGGATTTGAATCACTAAGAGTGAAACACTTTGTAGAATAACGTACCCGCTTCTTCATGACATATTTCTGACAGCTCAATTAAATCAGAGAATCAGTCCAAGTTCAGCTTCATCTGGAAAAACAAACGTCACTCTCTGAGAAGACGAGCTGTGGTCAAATCCTCAGAGGACGGAGGTTTAAATGTGATCCACGTTGAGTCAATGAATGGAAGGATCAAAGTGAAACGGTTACAACAACTCATCCGCAGTAACTGAACTTTCTGCTTTAATATTCCTTGTAACATATTGTGAGGGCCCTCATTCTTTCGGCTCAGTGATAGTGGTGAGAGAATCAACTCACTGCAATCAGGTGTGTGTCGCACTGATTGGCCTTGATTGAGCCCAGGTGTGGGGAGCTTTTATATACCCTGAGTCTCCAGTGCTCTGTGCTGACTCATTATCTCACCTTCAGAGGTAGTGAGAGGTTCTCCCTGTGTTTCTCTAGTGTCGGTGTGTCTATATAAACACCAACTAAGATCTTGTTGTGAATCATATTCCAATTGCCTGTCGCCCAGTGTATAACTTGGGGTGCTGGATAGTTCCTTTTTGACTCCAGCCTTTTGTGTTTTCAAAGGTCTCTCTGGCCGCCTCTCCCTTTTGTTTTGGGTTTTCTGGGTCTCCTGGACAATTTTGGTTTTGTGTCAGCTGCTTGGCAGCAGTGGTTTAGTTAATCATTTTCGGTGCATTATTTAGGTTAGGAAGCCTGTTGTGGCTCAATACAGTTACGTGGTTTTCCCCCCCTTTCCAATCTATCTCTTGCGATTTAGTGGTTATCCTTCTGGGATAACTTTGAGACACCCCTGGGTCCGCACTTGCGTCCCAATCCCCCCTCCGTCCTTACAGAATGAGTCAGCCAATGGCGGACACAGCGGACCCCTTCTCTCGTGATTCTCAGACTTTGGACCTCAGTGATAAACTAGCTGTACAGGGGCAGGCTATCACAGCTCAAGGAGCCCTTTTAGGCTCTCATGAGCAAATGCTGCGTGCGATTGCTGATCAACAAGTCTCTCATGACCATATGCTTCAGGAGATACTTGCACGTGTACAGACACCCGGGCCAGCTCCAACCCAAGTACAAGCACCTCCAGTTACACATCATGGCCCTATTGTAGTTCAGGAGACCAAGCTGGCAACCCCAGCCCGCTATGACGGGCATCCCGGGAGGTGTAAGGGATTTATCACCCAATGTAGTTTAGTGTTTGAACTACAACCCTCTATGTTTAACACGGACCGAGCCCGGGTAGCATATATAATATCTCTACTCGCTGACAAGGCCCTTTCATGGGCTACAGCCTTGTGGGAGAGACAGACTCCTGTCTGTGCTGACTCTGCCCTCTTCATGGCAGAGATGAAATTGGTGTTCGACCACGATGTAAGTGGCCAGGAAGCAGCCAAACGGCTTCTAAGCATACGTCAGGGCTCTTCGAGCGTGGCAGAATTTTCAATTCAATTCCGAACTTTAGCTACGGAGTCGGGTTGGAACAGGGAGGCTTTGATAACCACTTTTATTCATGCCTTGTCTGAGAGGGTTAAGGATGAGCTCGCTTCCCGTGATGTTCCGGATTCACTTGAGGGATTAATCTCATTGGCAATTAGAATTGACAACAGAATCCGTGAGCGAAACAGAGAGAGGAAACAGGCGTACACCCGCCCACCGTCCGAGGAGTTTAACATCCCTCAGGAAAGACCAAACCTGCCTAGGGGATCCCCTGACAATGATGAACAAGAACCCATGCAAATAGGACACACACGGCTTACTCCAGCAGAAAGACAGAGGCGTATGAGCAGGGGAGCTTGTTTATACTGTGGGAGGGTGGGTCATTTCATTCGCCAGTGCCCTGCAATGCAGAAACACCATACGCAGGGAAACGAGTAGACTCGTCAGAACATGGGGAGGTCTTGCCGAGTCTAAATAATTCCCCCCCAGTGGCCAATAATCACACTTTTTTATCCCTTGAATTATCCTGGAATGGACACCGGTGCAACTTTTCAGCATTTGTTGATTCAGGAGCAGCAGGTAGTTTTATGGACTCAACCCTTGCCCGAAATCTCAAACTACCCATTTTTAATCTTTCTTGTCCATTTGCTATCACCGCAGTGGATGGGCTACCTTTGGGTATTGGAAGGGTTGAGAAGGTCACATGCCAGATTTTTATTCGCATTGGCAATCACACGGAGGAGATTCAATTATTTCTTATTGATGCACCTAAGTTACCCCTAATTCTGGGACACCCATGGCTTAAGGAACACAACCCTCACATCAATTGGAGGTCTGGGGAGGTGCTGAGCTGGGGCCCAGACTGTGCATCTCACATGATGGAATCAGACTCTGTTCACCTCCATCCTTTGGGCCTTGAGCCTCCGGCTGCCACGAGCGCCCCTGCGTCTGAATCTCCCAGTGCCACTATGGATAACCCTCTTGTGTCTCCCACTTCAGTAGGTCTCACCTCTTCTAACCCCAGTGATCCCCTGACTCTTGGGGCTCTTGAGCCCTTGACCCCTTCTGATTCTTCGTCCCCTGTTGCTATGCACTCTCTTCTTCCCAATGGGGTTCCTGCAGAGTACGCTGAACTTAGGGAAGTTTTCAGTAAACAGAAGGCCTCCATCCTTCCTCCCCATAGGCCCTACGATTGTTCCATCAATCTCCTCCCAGGCACTACACCCCCAAGGGGCCGCCTGTATTCCTTATCACGACCTGAAACATCAGCTATGACAAGCTATATCGATGAAGCTTTAGCTGCAGGTTTCATTCGCCCCTCTACATCTCCAGCTGGGGCTGGTTTTTTCTTTGTTGGGAAGAAGGATGGGGGGCTGAGACCCTGCATTGATTACAGGGGTCTAAATAACATCACCGTAAAGAACCGCTACCCACTCCCTCTCATGTCCACGGCGTTTGAGCGGCTTCAGGGTGCGTCCTTCTTTACAAAGTTGGACCTTAGGAACGCCTACAATCTGGTGCGCATAAGAGAAGGGGACGAGTGGAAGACAGCGTTCAACACTCCACGGGGGCACTATGAATATCTGGTCATGCCCTTCGGACTTTCGAATGCCCCCGCTGTTTTCCAGGCATTTGTTAATGATGTCCTCAGGGAGATGCTTGAACTTTTTGTTTACGTGTATTTGGATGACATCCTGATTTTTTCGAAGTCCTATCCGGAGCATGTGTCTCATGTTAAGAGGGTTCTCCAGAAGTTGTTGGAGCACCAACTCTTTGTTAAGGCGGAGAAATGTGTCTTCCATGCCCCCACAGTCAAGTTTCTGGGGTACGTTGTGGCCCGGGGCAGTGTCAGAATGGACCTAAGCAAGGTCATGGCCGTGCAGGAGTGGCCTCAACCTGACTCTGTCAAACAGGTTCAGCGCTTTTTGGGGTTCGCAAATTTTTATCGGCGCTTCATTAGGGACTTTAGTTCGATTGCTGTCCCTATTTCAGCACTGGTAAAGGGTACTCCTTCACATTTCCGTTGGTCCCCAGAGGCTGAGAAGGCATTTACAGAGCTTAAGAGAAGGTTTACCACTGCACCGGTCCAAATTCACCCAGACCCCTCAATACCTTTTGTTGTTGAGGTTGATGCCTCTGATGTGGGTGTTGGGGCAGTTTTGTCCCAACGTTCTCCAAGGGACCAAAAGCTCCACCCGTGTGCATTCTTCTCTCGGCGTCTTCTACCAGCCGAGAGAAATTATGATGTTGGTGACAAGGAGCTGCTTGCAGTGAAGTTGGCCTTGGAGGAGTGGCGTCACTGGCTTGAGGGTTCCGAGCATCCGTTTCAAGTCTGGACAGACCATAAGAATCTGGCTTATATCCAGCAGGCCAAACGCCTAAACCCTCGCCAAGCTCGATGGGCCTTGTTTTTCAACAGGTTTGATTTCAACCTATCATACCGTCCAGGTTCGAAGAATCTGAAGCCAGATGCCCTATCTATCTATTTGACTGTTCAGGTAGTGACAGTTCTCCAGAGCCCATTGTTCCCCTTACCCGCATCCTTGCCCCACTCACCTGGGAGATTGACACGGTTGTTCAGGGGGCTCAGCAGCAGGAGCCAGACCCAGGAGGGGGGCCCCCAGGCTGTCGGTATGTTCCTGCAGGAGTGCGATCACAAGTGCTTCAGTGGGGTCACTCCTCACGCCTCACAAATCACCCTGGTGTTCGTCGCACTCTTGGTTTTCTCAAACGGAGATTCTGGTGGCCCGGGATGGGGAGAGATGTGCGGGTGTTTGTGGCGGCCTGCACTATTTGTGCCCAAAACAAGACATCACAACAGCCTCCTGCTGGTCTGCTCCGGTCATTACCTATCCCAAATCGCCCTTGGTCTCATGTGGCCCTGGATTTTATTACGGGACTACCCTCATCTAAAGGGTTCACTGTCATTATGGTTGTTGTAGATCGGTTCTCAAAGGCAGCCCATTTCGTCCCTCTCCCAAAGCTTCCTTCGGCCTTAGAAACCGCCCGGCTTGTGGTCAAGCATGTCTTTTGCTACCACGGCCTACCCCAAGACATTGTGTCTGACCGGGGCCCTCAGTTTGCGTCCCGTTTCTGGAGGGCCTTTTGTTCCCTTGTGGGTGCTTCAGCTAGTCTTTCGTCAGGGTTTCATCCGGAAACCAACGGCCAGACTGAGCGCACCAATCAGACACTAGAGCGAACACTTCGTTGCCTGGCCTCCTCCAACCCTACCACATGGAGCGAACAACTGGTGTGGGCTGAATATTCTTATAACACCTTACAGAATGCATCCACTGGTTTCTCTCCTTTTGAGTGTCAGTATGGGTATCAGCCACCGTTGTTCCCAGAACAGGAGAGGGACTTGGGGGTGCCTTCGGCTGCTCAGTTCATCCAGCGGTGTCGTGCTACCTGGAGGCGTGTTCGTGCGTCTCTTCAACGCTCTGTGGCACGGCAGAAGCACTACGCAGACCAGCATCGCCGTCCAGCCCCAAACTATCGGGTTGGTCAGAGGGTGTGGCTCTCCACAAGGGACCTCCCACTACGGGTAGAGTCTCGCAAATTGGCGCCACGCTTTGTTGGCCCCTTCAAGATCATTCGAAGGATTAACCCTGTCACTTTTCGCCTCCTGCTCCCTCGGTCCATGAGGATTCATCCCTCGTTTCATGTTTCCCGTCTCAAGCCAGTCTGCTCCAGTCCCCTGGCACCTCCAGGGAGGCCTCCACCTCCACCCAGGTTGGTTGGGGGTCAACCAGCCTACACGGTTCGGCGTATATTGAACTGTCGTCGGGTGGGACGTGGGGTTCAGTACCTTGTGGACTGGGAGGGATATGGTCCGGAGGAGCGTGCCTGGGTCCCAGCTAGGGACATTTTGGACCCAGCTCTTATCCGGGACTTCCGTCGCCTCCGGCCTGGTGGCTCTGTTGGAACGTCAGGTGCCGTTCCTTAGAGGGGGGGTCCTGTGAGGGCACTCATTCTTTCGGCTCAGTGATAGTGGTGAGAGAATCAACTCACTGCAATCAGGTGTGTGTCGCACTGATTGGCCTTGATTGAGCCCAGGTGTGGGGAGCTTTTATATACCCTGAGTCTCCCGTGCTCTGTGCTGACTCATTATCTCACCTTCAGAGGTAGTGAGAGGTTCTCCCTGTGTTTCTCTAGTGTCGGTGTGTCTATATAAACACCAACTAAGATCTTGTTGTGAATCATATTCCAATTGCCTGTCGCCCAGTGTATAACTTGGGGTGCTGGATAGTTCCTTTTTGACTCCAGCCTTTTGTGTTTTCAAAGGTCTCTCTGGCCGCCTCTCCCTTTTGTTTTGGGTTTTCTGGGTCTCCTGGACAATTTTGGTTTTGTGTCAGCTGCTTGGCAGCAGTGGTTTAGTTAATCATTTTCGGTGCATTATTTAGGTTAGGAAGCCTGTTGTGGCTCAATACAGTTACGTGGTTTTCCCCCCCTTTCCAATCTATCGCTTGCGATTTAGTGGTTATCCTTCTGGGATAACTTTGAGACACCCCTGGGTCCGCACTTGCGTCCCAATCCCCCCTCCGTCCTTACACATTTTTGATCAATGTGCTGGAAGAGAGTTTCTATTGAGAAGTGACTTTTGTGTTTCTAAACTTCCCATTAAGCTGTCAAAGCAAGTCCTCCTTTACTGGGAACCAGTCTATAAACACCTTTGTATTTGTGTTGACTTGTTGAAGAGTGATGTCATTGAAATATTCACTTCCAGGGATACCATGTTCTGAGACCAAGTCATGAAAGAGTTTGAAACGGTTGTTAGAAAGTCTGTGACACAGCTGAGTGACTCCTTTGTCTCTCCATCTGCTCCAGTTGAACACCTTTTCATTTCCTGTTATGTTACAGTTGTGCCATCGTGGTTGGTTCATTGAGGTGTTTGTATTGATTCTAATTAGTTGTGTGCATGATTTGAGGATGTTCAATGATGCTTCTATTGGGCTGCTCCTTTGGAAACGTTTTCATAGAATAGAGAGTTGTTGTGCTAATGTTCAGGCTCTGTAACGTACTTTCTTCCATGTGTTTCCAGTCTTTGCTCACAAGAGGATCAAATCATTCCCTGACATGCCGGCAGCCAAAGGACCAATAATAGTGAAGGACATTGGGTGGCTGCAGTCCAGCTCTTTTGTATGTGTTAGACATCCTTTGGTATGAACATCTGGCCTTTTGACCGTGCCATATAAAGGTTGAACCGATTCTGTGTAAATGTCCAAACCAGGTTTTTTGTATTGTGACAGGCACCATTCTCAAAGCGTAGTTAACAGAGGTGTTACGACCAGCCTCGGGGCAACCAGCCGTAGCATAAAAGTGACCCTCTCCTTCCTCACTCCCAATGATGAATCGCACAAACAACGACACCACCAACCACAATGTGCTATTTATTTAGCAATACACATAATAACTCAGAAATCTTCAGGGAGAGCGCCGGCAAAATAATAAACAGAACATCTAAAGGGAACCCAAACTACCTTCCCTCCAATCAAGAAAAGAACAGAAAATACAGGCACCTTTCTGAAGTCCCGAACGACAAACAGGAGAAAAGATGAATCAAAAGAAAAAGGCTACTCTCCCCTACAAAATGAGGACGGCACCACATAAACCAAATTCTCTCAACTAACAACCAACAAGTGGTCTCTCTCTTTGGAGATGAGCAAGAAGGAGGGCCCCGTTCCACTTCCGCCGCTCTCTTTTTAAAATCGGGCACCATCAGATATCCTCCAATCCGGACGCTGCACCAGCTTGACTCCAATCAGAGGCCGGCGCGCACCTGGCGCGTTTCTCCAATCCTGTAGCACAGCACAGAGACAGACGCACAACCACGACACAGAACACAATCACAACCAAACATTTCAATACAATGATGACTGTCAGTCAGAACAGAGGGACGAATGTTCATCTTTACAACATTGACCCGGCCCCACACAGATCCTGGAAGATTTGACCATCCATCCATGTTTGAGAGATTGATATCTCTTGTTTCAGAGTCACTTGTAGTTGTTTGTTTGTCCTAAGTAGGTTATCTTTGTTGTTCACATCATTCACATTTACTCCAGTTAACTTTGGATCCTGACAGTGAGCCATACTGAGTGATGGTTTGATTAACAGAACTGAGAGAAGAGTCCACATCGGATAAGTAAAGAATGATGTCAGCACACAAGTTTGATATATTTGATTTCCAATTTCTACGCCTTTAATCTTCTTTTTGGATCTTCATTTTTCTGCTAATGGTTCAATGATGAGGTTGAATAAATAGCCTGAGACTGGACATCCCTGTTTAGCCCCCCGATGTCAAATCAAAGAATCTGATATGTCAGTATTGGTTCTTATGGAAGCCGTTGGCTTTGTGTAAAGCATCTTGATACACTGAGTGAAATTGTGAGCAAAGCCGTATTCCTGCAGAGTACTGAACAGAAATGACCATTGGATCCTGTCGAAGGCTTTTTCAGCATGTGAGGTGCACAGTGCTGCTGAATGAGGGAGAGGTTTTGCTAAATGAATAATAGTGAATAGCTTTCTTGTGTTATCAGATGATTTTTCATTAAACCAGTTTGATCTGTGTGAATGAGCCTCAATCAACCTGGATGCAACAATTTGGGCTCAAATTGTATCATCTAAATTTACAAGTGATATATACTTTATTTTACTTTATTAACCCCCGAGGGGAAATTGTGGTTTACACTCTGTTCTTTTTAGAGCCATGCTTCTCACACACATAGGCCTGAATCACACACATGCGCAAACAGGGCCTGTGAAGCTGTGAAGCTGTGCAGTATGGGAGTTAACCACACCCTCATTAGGTGGATTCATAACTTCCTTTCTGAAAGGCAACAGTTTGTTACCATCCATGGGAAAAACTCTTCAGTAATTAGCACTCACACTGGGGTACAACCAGGGTGCGTCCTCTCACCTCTGTTGTTCACTTTATTTACCAATGACTGTACAAGTCATCAGGAGAACTGTACATTCATGACATTTGCAGATGATGGTGCTCTTATAGGTCTTTTAAAAGACAATGAGACCAATTACAGAGCTGAGATAGACAACGTTCACAACTGGTGCTCTGATAACTAATTGATTTTAAATACAAAGAAAACTAAATAAATTATTATTGACTTTAGAAGACAGTCATCTCTCTCCCCTGTAAAGATGAAGGACACCGAAATTGAAATTGAACAAGAGTATAAGTATCTTGGCACAATAATTGACCACAAACTGACATATGGAACGCCAACACAAATGCAAGATGTGCAAAGGCTCAACAGCGCCTCTATTTTTTGAGGAAACGTAGAAATGTTAAAGTTGACAAAACCATGCTGAAACTATTTTACAAGAGTTTGATTGAAAGCGTGTTGACCTTTTGTGTTCAGTGTTGGGGAGGAGCATTGTCCGTACAAAATAAGAACAAACTGGACGAGGTTGTTAAACTAGGCAGCAAGATAACAAGGAAGCAAATGTGCAGCATTTCTCACCTGACAGACCGGTACACATTCAATTTAGCCATCAAGATCACAGCTGACACTCTGCACCCCCTTTGGTGGGGATATGAACTCTTGACTTCAGGGCGCAGGTACAGAATGCCCAGGATGAGGACTAAAAGAGGCATCACATCCTTTGTACCCCGCAGCATTCAGCTGCTTAATAAGCTCTGATCATACAGCATGTACTTGGCACTCTGCACTTTATCTAACTTGTTACTGAAATCCCTCTTTGAATCATGTGATGCTTTATTGTGTTTTTATGTGTTTTTTTGTGCTGTCCTGTAAATGTTTGTTTGTATAGTGTTTTATGCTCTCGGTGCAAGACAAGTTCAGGGCAATAAAGGTTTCATTCATTCATTCATTAGTGGAGAGATGTCAGAGTGGGGGGGCTGCACACTGCTACGCAGGGAGCACACCAGAGCAGTTGGGGGTTCGGTGCCTTGCTCAAGAGCACCTCGGCAGTGCTCGGGACCACAACTTCTGTATTATGGTCCGCATCGGGACTTGAACCGGCGACCCTCTGGTTCCCAACCCAAGTCCCTACAGGCTGAGCTACTGCCGCCAAATTAGCCCATAGCTGCTACATATCAAGGGGGTCTTTGTCTTTTTTGTGGATGAGAGAAATGTGGCAAGAGTTAAACCTGGGTGCAAACCTTCCCTTGTCAAAGGAGGCTGACCATCTGGTGACCTGGTGTGGCGAGAACAAGCACGGCGCTACACCGGGGCTAGGGGGCGCTATAGCCCCATCACAAATACGGTTAAGCCCCCTCACGTATGTCTGCTTCATGGCCGTAACCAGCTATGAGGATTGAATTAATTGTCGTTAAAAACAAGACAGCAAAAGTTGTTACCGATCAACGCATGAAGCGCTAGATGGCTTTTACTTTTAAAATAGGCTACTTAAACAGAAACGCTACGAAGTCACAGCCCGCCCTACACTGCCTCTGTGTTTCTCGCTGCGCTCACACGCACCCACCGCCAGTTGTGAGGAAAAAAACTCTGCAGGTGAGTAGAGAGAGAGAGAGAGAGATGTCTGCTGTTAAGACTACTTGAATGCATCTGTTTCAGAGTATGTTATTCTACTTCAAACGTCGTTCTTTTGTTGGTTTTGTGCAGCTGCTTGCTGCCGATGTGATCGTGCTGTCTCTTGGTTTTGTTGCGTTGTAATCTCCCCACAGTAGGCTCATGTGTTGTGATAGAGGACGAAGGGAAACGTTTTAAAACCAGAGTAATGATGTGTTGCACGGAGCACCAGAAGGCTCAGTTAGGAAAAAACAACACAAAGACTATACTTGAATTTCCCTCGGGATCAATAAAGTATCTATCTATCTATCTATCTATCTATCTATCTATCTATCTATCTATCTATCTATCTATCTATCTATCTATCTATCTATCTATCTATCTATCTATCTATCTATCTATCTATCTATCTATCTATCTATCTATCTATCTATCTATCTATCTATCTATCTATCTATCTATCTATCTATCTATCTATCTATCTATCTATCTATCTATCTATCTATCTATCTATCTATCTATCTATCTATCTATCTATCTATCTATCTATCTATCTATCTATCTATCTATCTATCTATCTATCTATCTATCTATCTATCTATCTATCTATCTATCTATATTAGAATCATAAAGTTGTGCAGAAAGACACAAATTGGTGAATAAAAAGTGACCAGAATGCAGGAAAAGAAATGTCAGCTTCTTGAAATGTTCTAGTCAGTGTGTTGGTCGGGTGTTTAGCTTGGGTTGCATTTGAAGGTATCATTTGGGTAGGAATTTTGCATGCCCTGAAATGCCTTGAATAGGATATATGAAGAGAAACATTGTGGACCTCACTATTGTTGGGGTTTTGCAGAGCTAATACAGAATATATATAGTAAAATGTGGTTATCAAATGAACATGAATAATTATCTTTATTGAATTATTAATATAAATCAACAATATTATTAAACTGAGTTAATAAACCTATAGGGGGCGCCACCCTGAAATCAGGGAACAACCAAATATTACAATATCAGTCTCTAATTAATGAATAAATACTAAAATTATTAATAATTAATAATCTGTATTTAATACATTGAAGGCGTGAAATCTGAACACAAAGCCCTCACACCCAGCTTATATCACAATGAATATACAGCAGTAATCACAAACAACTGCTCTTTACATGATAACAGAGTTTATTTAACAAAGAAACATCAAGACGACCAAACAAATCACTATTAGAAACTAAACTACAGACAACAAGCAGACAGAGTGACACGTGTGTGTGAGAGAGAGAGAGAGAGAGAGAGAGAGAGAGAGAGAGAGAGAGAGAGAGAGAGAGAAAAGAAGATGGTCGAGAGAGACAATGCATGTGGTCACGTCACATGGGGACAAGATGGTGGACAACAAAGGGAGCCATGTGGTCCTCTATGAAATAGCTGGAGCTCTCTGAGCTGAGTTCAGTAACTGACTTAAACAGCAGAAAGCCAGTGGCCGGACTTTGATTCAACGGTGGGTACACTGGTCTCTCTGATGGTGGAAGCAGTTAACTGAAAGTAAACTAGCATAGCATTGAATGAAACACACAGTGGTGAACACGGCGGTTCAGCACAATAAAACAAATGCAGCAGCTTACAACAGATAACAAACAGAATGTGACGTCCAGTCAACAATAATGCACGATTATCAGTGGTTCTAAAAGAACACAACTATTTCTAAAACCTAGTTCTGCCCAGACCAACATCTCTTACTGTGGATCACTCCTGGTGATTGTTGCAAGGTTGGTTTAGTCTTCACTTGTTGAATGTTAAAATCAGCAGATTCAGGCAGGTTTCCTTCGTGGCAGATACAGGAGGAGGTAGCAGGATTCAGATTCTCGATCAGAGCTTTGTTCTATTGTCCTTCTGGTTTCTGGAGCAGGATTCTTTATGTCTGTATGTATTCAGGGATCAGTGGCTGTCTGCAGCGCTCCTGTCCAGTTGTGTTCAATGACGTCTAAGAAAATCAGAGGAAAGAAACTCTTTGTGCTTGAACCAGGTAGTTTCTGATAGCGTCCAAAACTCTCAAAAATATGCCGTGGAAGTATTCAGCTGAATCCTCTGATGCTTGAATTCAGCATGTGAAGAGCTACAGAACTTTTGGAGCAACCAGGAAGGAGTTGATTTGTGTCCTTTGATGCTGTGACTAACATGTTACATATGATCAAGTTCTGGTTTGTACTTTTTATAAGAAATAGAATCAAAATAATCATCACATGAGAAGAATACCTGCAGCATTTCTTGGTAGCTTTTGATCTCTTAACATTTCTACCAGCTGTTTCATGTTTGACCTTCCACTCCTGTAATGTGTGGAGAACAGATTCATTAGAAATATCACTGAAACGAACTTTGATGTGATTCCTCTGTCAGTCCCTGATGGATGAAGCTCTCCTCAGCTTGCAGAGCTTCTCCACGCACAAGATGGTGGAGGTTCCTCCTCTGTGGATCATCACAAACCATCACCATCTAATGAGAGAACAAGAGAGATCACAGAAATCATGAATCATGTTCTACACAGACTCCCGTCATCAGCTGGAAGTCATCAGATTCCCCCACAGCGCTGGAACTAAGCTCCGCCCCCACTCCACCTTTGTACTTAATTAATTTACATAAGGTTATTTTTCCGTGAAAACATTGCGGAAAGATTGGAAGTGTGGCTACAAGCCAGCCTTTCTGTTAAACATACTGTCTGATCATATTGACTGTTTGGTAGCCATAGGTTAACTTGTTGACAGAAATGTGTGCTAGCTTGAAGGTAACTTTTACAGCTTTCTGCTTCATTATTATCTCAGGCAACATTAAAGTGACAGCTGGTCAACAAATGTAATAAGGTAGCCCAGAGGGAATATAACCTTCATGAACATCAGCAGCAGCTAAACATCAGGTTCATATATTGATAATGTTACATATTTGATGATAGAAGATGCTAACATATTGTCATACTTGATGACTGTATTTTGCTCTCTCAGGCTCTTACCCTGAGAGCTACTTGCATAGTGACTGTCCATCACATCACCCCTGAGTGGAACATGGTCAGCCCTGTTCTGCAAATTCAACCCATTTATAAAAGGGACTGAAGGTTGTGAGCATGGGGTTTTCATGTTTCACTGAAGCTTTATCAAAAAGTTCAAACAGAACTGAGATATCTTATTGTGTGCACTGCTTCTTTAGTAGGCCTAGTGCTGGGCGATAAATTGATTTCTTAGATTCATTTGAATTTATGGGTTTAAAAAATGAAAATGGATTTTCACTTTAACATGGATCATTACGGTAAACAACCTCCGCTGCTTCTCTGAGCTCCCGTAGTCAGTAACGTGCCACAGGCAGTGGGCAGGGTTGTGTTCTTCGCTAAAAACTTATAAAAACACTTTGAAAGACATTATTTACAAGCACCAATGGTTTGATTATTACATATTGAGAATGCCATGCAAATAAAATATTGAATTTTGTTTACAAAAGGTACAAAAAAAGGTTTGGTAAAGTATTGTTGTATTTAAAACAAATCGTATTTATATTTCTTGTTCTGTGTTTTGTAGGTTGTTTGAGAAAAAATCGATTCAAATCATAAAGTGAGTGTGGTGTAAAAAACCGGGGATTTTATTTTTAGGCCATATCGCTCAGCTCTGTGAGGGAGTGACTGTGTCTGACTTTCATCAAATAATCCACAACATGTTTTTACATCCACCTCAAAGCGTTCACCGAATGAGCTGCTAACAACGTTCTTCCAGGGACAGAAGTTTCAACACATCTCTCTTCATGCTCTGAAGATCAGGTCTTTGTAATCCCTGCAACTGGGACAAAACTAGAAAGAGTTCCTGATAAGAAGCTGGACAAGTTGATAAAAAAGGCTGGCTCTGTTTTAGGCAGGCGTCTGGACTCACTGAGGATGGAGGTGTAGAGACTCGTGTGGAGGAGAGGACAGATTATATTGGACAACGTTAGCCATCCTCTCCTCCACATCATGGCAGGCCAGAGAAGAAGCTGCAGTGGACGCTTCATTTCACTGCCCTGCAGGACTGAGAGGTTCAGGAGATCCTTTGTCCCCACAGACATTAGGCTTCATAACACACAGGCCAACGGTAGCAGCTCATGACTGGAGCTGTGGGTAAACCGTCACTGCCTGCCTTTCCTCCTGTTTCTCCTGAACACTCTTTCACCCCGGGTGAGAGTGTTCGCTCTGTTTGTGATGGTCAGAGCTGCAGCTGAAATAAAACTTCTCAAACTGTCTCCAAATGAAAGAGTCAGAGCAACACATTCAGTTCAGAGAAGAAACAGGAGTTATTATGGTCAGTTCTAAGGTGAACTAACAATGGGAAGAAAATAGAATAAGCCGTAGTTTGGACATTAATACTCTCTGATCTTTCTTTGTTTCTGCCAGTTGTCCTTCCTGCATTTGTTCCTGCAGCGGTGTAACTTTAGTCTTTGGGAGCCTGTTTGTCTTCAACTTCTTCATATTATTCATATAGTTTGTTCAGAGTTTGTAGATATGACGATCTGCTGACAGCAGTCTCAGTGATGATTGTGATAGGTTATATGAAGCTAACTCCGCCCCTTTAATGTGAGCGTGCTCTCTGAAACTCTGGGTTTACTTCTCAGGATGATAAGCAGCTTCATGTGACTGTTCAGCACCATCTCTTATGTCAGGGTTAGTGAAGCCAGATCACAGAAAACAAACCCTGAGTATGTTGAACTCTCTTCGTAGTGTAGACCCCAGAAAAGGATTTCTCCAACAACAAACAAGAATCTGAATATATGTATGAGCTGATGTGTATCAACAATCTGTCCCCTGAACCTCTCTCCAGATGTGTTCAAAGACAGGACGGAAACAGGGAAACAAGAAGCACAGTGAATGGAAACTGTAGCATTCACCAACGTAGATCTACATTTGAACATTCAGCTTTCTCCGTCAAAGGCTGTAAACTCTGGAACACATTAAACACCTGAAATCACATTCATCTCACACTTCAAATCTTTTACAGGAACAGTGAAATGAGAGCTGTACCCACTTTAAAATTCTATCTTAAACCTGTAATTTAAACTGGTTTAAAGCATTTGTATTGTCATATTGTGGTACATGTATTTGAATGGATCCTCATAAAGTGTTATGGGGTTTAATGTGTTTGTTTACACAAAGGCCCAACTAGAGACACGAGCTGGAAATTAGAAACAGCTAAAAACTCTTTATGCAGCACATCAGTTTCATGCTTTATATTGACACTATGTTCAATCACATTGTTCCTATTAAATAAATAAATTCAAATTCAAATATGTGGAGGGTTTACTAAAGAACACTGGGAGACTGACCTCAGAGTCTCCAGTCGATAGTTTGGATTCTCCTGAAGATCACACATCAGCTTCACTCCTGAATCCTGCAGCTGGTTGTTACCCAGGTTCAGCTCTCTGAGATGGGAGGGGTTGGACTTCAGAGCTGAGGCCAGAGAAGAACAGCTGATCTCTGACAAACTGCAGCCCCACAATCTGAATAAAGAATAAAAGATGTAAATGTGGATGACAGTGAGCTTTATGCATGAATGTGTGATGTTGTCCACATGAACACACTGATGTGATCATCATCTGTTCATTCCAACATTGAAGGACTTTATTAGGATGCATTAATACTTTAGTTCTTCCTGATCGTTCTTAGATTCAAACACTCAAAGCTCCTGTGAGGAACTGTCATTACGTGTCCGTTTTGGCGCCCCCTGTGGACAAAGTGAAACCTCTTCTCTCTTTACTGATCTTGTCCTGTACAGTATTCCCTAACAAAGAACTCCTCATGCTTTCTTTGAACTCTACAAAGTACAAGTCAGTGTGAATCTCTTCTGTAGGAAATGTAAAGAAAGGCTTTTCCAGACAGCGTCCTGTGATTCTCCTCATGTGACAGCGACCAGCTGGAAACAGGCAGACTTTCAAAAGGACTTTATAATGTTGTTGGTCTCATTGACTTTAGCCAATCATCAAGAGAAATCCAGATTACTTTCACTGTGTTTCATCAGCAGATCAAACCTCCTCACAGTACGTTTAAATCACAGAGTTTGTTTTGATATATGATCATAAAAAAACATGAACGGTATGAAAGAGAGGAAGAATGATCCATAAACAGATGTACTTCAAATCTCTTGAAAAGTGGACTCTCATTCAGAATGATTAGGTCCAGCATATATGACAATAAAATAAGACAATCCACAGCCATCCAAACACATGTCCCGTCATTATTGGATCTGTTACTAAAGGACAGTTCATGGAGGTTTGTCAGAGTCCTCTCTACAATCCTAAATGTCTTTGTGCTGCTCTTCACTGGATCTGTGTATTTCATATGGAGCTTGTTTGGAAGTTAAAGGTGATGAGAGGCTCATGAACTGTTTGTGATTATCACCACACATTCTTTAAACCTGTGAGCCGTACAGGAAGCTGTTCTTAGATCAGAGGCACGACCATCTAACAATCTAATGAGTCATGAAGGCAGGCAGGAAAAACACAACATGACGCCCAGAAACATGTGATTAGCAGACCCTCTTCAGTGGACTCAGGAGGTCAGTGGGGGCTGGGAGCAGAGCTGCTGCTAATGTTAGCTTGTTTCATGGTGCTCAGCTTGTTTTTAGGTTAGGATTCACACAGTGTTCATCATTCCTGAGGTGTTGAACAGAAGCACAGACTCAAAGAAAGAAAAGGTGTCTGACCCCAGAGTCTCCAGTCTGCAGTTTGGACTCTGCAGTCCCTCACACAGCAGCTTCACTCCTGAATCCTGCAGCTTGTTGTGACTCAGCTCCAGCTCTCTGAGATGGGAGGGGTTGGACTTCAGAGCTGAGGCCAGAGAAGAACAGCTGATCTCTGACAAACTGCACCAACTCAATCTGAATAAAGAATAAAGGAAGAATTAAAATAATGTATAATCCACTCACATGTGTTCAGGTTGTGATGAGTATCTCAACATCACTTTGTCCTGATGAATCAAGTTTTCTCTAAATGATTAGAGGATCATTTCTGATTGTGTATTCACTAAATCTAAATCCTCCAAATGTCAGCACAACATTCATCCAGCTGTTCATGTGCACAGATGAAGAACAGGCTGCTGATCTCAGTCAGCTCTGTGATGTTAGTACATTTATCAAATCAGACATTATTGAATCACAAGTCTTCATGATTTCACTTCTTAACAGAACCAGAGGAAACCAGAGGCTTCATGTGCACCTTGTTTTCAATCTTCATGAAGAGTTTGAAACTTTTCTCCACATTATCAGAAATCTCTGCATGAAGATGATTTCTAAATCTGTAATACTTTGACAGGATATAGAAACGTTTTCAAAACTCAATCTAAACTTGTTTTAAATCAGCGATACTCAACCCGTGGCTCTCGGGCCGCATGTGGCTCTTTTGTGACTAGTTGTGTCTCTTTTAAGACCTAAAGGGAGAAAAAACTTGCTCACCTCCATTTTAACTTAAACAACTGGGTGCTGAATCCTGAAAATGTTCAAACATGATTATAATACCATTTTGGAACGCTGTCCTTTTAGTTTTTCTCTTTTAAGACCGAGCCTTCTTGAAAACAAATCCCTTACATTAATTGAAAAAGGGAAACACCGAGTTTTTGCAAGTCACATATCTGTGTTTCCATGGCGATGAATACACCCCCTCCCTAAAGTATAATTGCTGACCTTTTTTATATCATAGCCTTCACATACACACGAGAGAGAGCGAGAGAGAGAGAGAGAGACAGAGAGAGAGCGAGAGAGAGAGAGAGAGAGACAGAGAGAGAGAGAGAGAGAGATCTGTGGGTACGTCCCTCCTCTGATTCAGATGTGATGTCTCGTGTTAAACCTGAAGCTTCTCTTTGTTTCTATATTTCTCAGCAGCTGATGTGTCGATGCTGTCCTGCACTCATGGTTTAAGATAAGTGTTGTTGAAAATGGTAAAATCCACGACTCATGAAAAAAGTGTATCAAATGTAAACAAAGACAATTGCAGACAAAACCAAAGACAGATGGGAAACAGAAATGACAATAACAGTTTTGGAAGAAGACTGGGAACAAGCATGTTAATTCATCTTTAAGACAACACTATCTAAATATTGGAGAGAATCTGACTGGAAAATGAACATGAGGGTTTTCATAAGAGCAAAAATCTCCTCCAAAGACATTTGATCAGGAAGTAGAGACTGCTGGAGGAAGTGTGGGGATCAGGAAGACAATCATCAGCATATCTTTGACTCTTGTCCCGTGTTGGGAAGGTTTTGGGGATTTGTTCAGGAGAAGATTACAAATATTTGTATTTACAGAAACGGCTTCATGCACTTAATATTCTACATGTACTCTCGGGTTGGATGGCGTGCTCTGGCGACCCGTAGGCTCTTACACTGGTACACCTTTATATACAGCAGAAGGCCATTCTTGGTCTGCTTCCTCTCAGTGGGCCTCATTTATCAAACGAACGTACGACCGAAAACCGTGCGTACGACCATTTCCACGCAAACTTCGGCATTTATCAATTTGGACGTAAGCGGAAGCTGCGATCCCAGAGGAAAATAATTTTAGAAAAGAGATCTTAAAAAGGTTTCATTTATTTCTCCTAGACAACTCTGAGATCCATGTGAAAGCTAAATGAGACTATGGCTTATTTCTCCAGCTTCTCACCCTTGCCTCCAGATAAAATAGCTGCACAAAATCTCAACCTAGTCTCCCTTTCAGTTCCAAAGGAGATCTCATCAAGTTCTGAAATGTTTCTTGGATTTTTCTTAAGTTTTGAGACTCTTTTTGAGCTCAGGTGGAGAACTTGGAGAGCTCTCTCAATTTACTCAATCTAACCTACCTTCACTTTTTTCAAACTTTTGAGTCATGTCGATCTCACATGGAGCAAAAAAAGAGCTTTGTGCTCTCTGCTCTTTTAATAAACATGATTTATCGGTGACATAAAAATGTACTCTTTGAATGCAATACATTTTAAAACAACGAACCTAACTGGCTTTCACTTATTCTCTTTTATTTATTTATTTTTGCATGATCCTGTTATCTGCACTTTTTTTTAATATTCACAGCACATAGGTACATTATGTATGTGAGAAAATATTTACCAGTATCAAACTGCTTTACTTTTTCAGAGTGAGCTTTCTACCTGGCCTATGAATTTTAACATTATGAGCTACAGACACATGGGGACTTGGGGAGCAGTAAGCTGTAGCAGGCAGACACTGACACAGAATAGGTTATGACAATGAACCAAAAATAGGTAAATTCTTAATAACATTTTAAGAACCCATTATTATACAGTATACAGTCATGAAAATTAAATTTCAAAAAATAGACAGGATTATTAACAGGTGACCAGTTGCTCAGATACACCATGCTCATTTTAATTGATTTTACATGTTGAAAAAATTGAGCTCATTTTCATTTGTCTAGGTATGCCATAACAATACAAACTACATTTGTCCTTGAACTTACATTTCTCAATAAGAAATTTGAACCAGTTGCAGGATCAGCTGTTCAAAATAATATCTCTTCTTTGACTTCACAATATGTTCATTCCCTTTCAAGTTTGTTAGGGAAATGTGCAACAAACACAATTCCAGGCATTGAGGACAAATCCATGCACATCATCTTGCCCAAAATACTTTCAAGTGCAACAACTGTCCTTCTAATAGGAACTTCTAGTAAGGTCAAAATATGAAAACATGTCCCACCTGTCAGGGTATCCTGTAGAAGACTTATGCCTGCAACTGCGAATTCATTCACAAATACAAGCTTTATCTCCTTTTGACTTTCACTGGTTTCTTTGTAAGAACACAACGATTCAATCTGGCCATATTTGATTTGCATCCCATCAGAAAATAACACTGTACAATTGTTTCTTCGTTTGGCTTTGACATACTGCTTTGAAGTGTAAACAGTTTTTCCGATTTGAGCTCTGTTATATGCCTTAACAACATTACTGCATAGGCTGTTACCAAGAAACTGTTCCATTAGAGACATATCATTAGCTTCAAGAGTCAGGCTGTATGATGCCCCAATCATGCCCACATTGCAGGCAACATGACTTGCTTGGTAAACGCTGTCACCTGTCATTCTGGCCAAGAACTCTGCAGCTTCTGGGTTCAGATTTATATTTTGTGTAATGCTAGGGAGACACTGTATTATCTTTACAGCATTTACCATTTGGACAGGTATATTCTGGGTCCCGTGTATAAGACGAAGTAGGAATCCATTTTTGTCCTCAAAATGAAAGCAAGAGTGTGTCCAAAGAGGTCCAAGAGCTCTCACACTATCTGCTAAGTGAACAAGCAAGTGCAAATTAGCTGTCATGTACCGTTCACCGTAAAGGCTACTAATTTGAGAACAGAAATTCCACAGAAGTTTTTCAGCATGATCTATTTGAGCTGGGGTTACTGACTCCATAAGAAGAATGAAGATAGCCTCACTAAGAAGCAGAAAGTGACTGTAGTAAAGGCCTGCAAGAATACCTCTGAATACAACTGGCCCAAAAAACAACAAAATTGACCGATACTCTGATGCTTTAAAGAACATTCTGTGAGAAGACACAGAGCGAGGGAATCTAATCCAAAATGTTGGACGAATTTCTTTCATCCGTTTGTCTACTTCCCTGATTGACCTGACCATACTAAAAGCACATCGGGAAAACTCTGTGGAAAACCACAGAAACATCAACAAACGCATGACTCCGAGAAGGACACAATGCATGTAGTCTATGCCAGTACCCAAGACCAAATCATAGCTTTTCAATCTGCTGAGATAAGTAGGGCCTTTCACACCATTTACAGTGCGTTTGGAATCATATGCTATTTTTGCGTTATCAACAAACCCCTTGTGGGTACGAGGGGGGCCTTTTGGATCTGCCTCCTGAAAAGGAAAGGCACGGACATGACCCTTCTCCCCTGTCTTTACTGTTTGTCCAGGTTGCTCACACTTTAGACATCCAAACTGGCCATTGAATTGAACAGAGTTAAGTACTAATGCTTTTGCTGGCAAATCACATGTTCCAGCAATGGTGAAAACTTTGCAGATGAAAGGTATTTGAGTCCCTGCAAACTTAACAGAAATTCCATCCTTTTCAATTTTGTTCAGAGTGTCACAAAGTGGTTCAAGGAATGTCAACATTGATGGCTTTGAGTCCCCAAACCAAAGACCTGAAAATAGCATGTTTTCTCGTTTTGTGCGTTCCACAAAGCTTAACTCATTTATGATGCAATAAAAGGGCCAAACAGAAAACTTTGAGGACTTAAAAATGGGTATACCATCTGTGTTCCATGTTAAAGAAATGTTTCTGAGGTCACTTAGAGGCCCATTGCAAGCTGTTAATTTCTGATAGACCTCTCCATCATATATTTCCTCAATGCTGTCATTGCACTTTTTCTGTCTCTTAAACCTGAACTTAAGTTTTTCCTCAAAACCTTCCTTGGCAAACATTGATTTCAACTGTGCTTCAATTGGAACCTCAATGAAAAAGGAATTTGAACCCTCAATCAGCACATTTGCTTCACAGGATTTACACTGGGTGTCTGTACTCTCAACTATTGTAAGGCATGCATTACAATATTTGTGCATAAGCAGAGAGGAGGAAGAAAACTCGTCAAAAAACTGTTTGAATTTCTTTAAATTCTGAAGACATTCAGTCTGGATGTCAGATGGGCAATGCAGGGTGATTAGCGGGAGTAAGTCACTTAGAGCTTTTCCTGTTAGTTTGTGTCTGTTTGCAAAAGTCATAATGAGGAGAAGGCTCTCTGCAACAGAAACTGGCGCATTTCTGTAAAGTGGCTGTTCTCCAGTTTTTGTGGTGTTTTGGAGTGTTGTTCCTCCCTCTGAAATTAGCCCTGCATTGTCTTCACATAATAGGTCTTCATCAAAGAACAGGTCATCATCAGATGACTGGTTATGATCTAAAGTTCCCTCCTCAACAAACTCATGTAGGGGGTGACCAAATGTATCTATGTGAAAAGGATCTTCACTCTCTGATTCTTCATTAAGGCCAGTGTAATGTGTCTCTTTTGTGTGTTCAGAGCATTGGGAAAATGTATGGTTGTTGTTGTCACACACAGTCCTGATTGATGGATGTTCCTCAAGGGCAAAGTCAGCAGATTCAGGAGTAGCATGGCACTCTAGTCCTTCTGTGCAGCAACCATCTGGCCTCCAGTTTGTTGATTCTAGACACAAAACAAAATCATATAAAACATTTTACAAATTTGTTAAATGTACACCAAGTGTTCAAAGGAAATATTCACGAGTTTGTGGCCTACTAGTTTGTACCTGTTTATTTTTAATAGAAATTCTTTCCATCTTAACACATAGCCAATTACTACACTAATAGTGCGGCGAAGATTGTGTTTTAAAGATATTATATTTGAATCTTTGGATATTAATTTCATTATCAAATCATAGCCCTATAAGCAATATAACAGGCATCTGTGCAGACAACACAGGGTAGATGCAAAGACATAGCTGCCTCAAAAAACTTGTTAAATATTTCTGGAAGGTATGCTTCTCAGTTGCAGTTTGCTTAACATGCAATAGAAGGGGTATGTGGTCATACTTTACCAACTCACTGATTGTTTGCTTCTGAATCATATCAATAATTTACAGCCTATTTTGTTGACTTTCACAATCAGTCTGGCACAAACAAATGTTTATGAGGAAAGTTAATGTCAAACTTCACATGTCTATGTATTTAGAAAATGTGTTGTTACCTGAGTTCTCCACTCTTTGTGTGTCCCGCTAAAAACAGAGGAATCATAAGGTTAAGATATTCAACTTACAACATACTTATGGGCTTTTGTGTGCAATAGTTTTATCTGGAGACACTCAGAAAAAATGGCATGTTTGTGTATATTCTTGACAAAACTGTAATTTCAAACAAAGCACCAAATTCTTATATTCTTACATAGTACTATGCTGCCAAAGGCAACGAAACTACTGAAATGTAGCTGAGAGAAGACCTTAAATAACAGTTAACCATATAACCTCAAAAAAACCAAAAACATTTTCTCACCTTTTTTCTGTATCTTTTGCAAGTATTTTCTGGAATCCTAACTTTTCTTCTCCAGCGTGAGTCATATCTTTGTGTCATTTTCCAATGGGTCAAACCCCAGCTCTTCCCCTGAAATAATTTCAATGGACAAAAAATAAGCAATTAATACCCTGAGAAATAAGTACTTGAAAACCTTAACTCAAAGTCAAAAAGCCTCTCTTTCTTTAATTACAAAACATTTCCTGAATATTGGGACTATTCTATTCTTAAAAGTAAATCATAAACACATATACAGGCAGGTAAAAAAGACAGTCTCAACATTAAGTTGAGAGCTCATCAAATTAAAATATAGAGGTAAAATGTGTATTACTTACCCCACTGTCAAAAAGCTCTATCCAACTATAAAGGAGCAATGATGACCTTTGACGACGTGGTTGCAATGACAGGGAAACTGTATGAATGACAGAAAAGGCACACACACCGTTAATACATATGATTTGACAAGCCTCTATTCAGTAGGGCAAAAATAAAGTAAAACAGTTGAATAAACTGATGAAAATAAAGGACATTTGGACTCAACACAGATCCCTAGAGTTCACCAAAGATACAGTGGTCTGTGGACATTGACATGTGGACAAATCAGGTTTCCTGACATTAATACGGACATTATTTTAAAGCTAAAGTTCACAAATGAAAGCCTGCAGAAAAATGTTGTTATTTGAAAAATGAATACACTGATTTTCCCTGCTGATGAACTTTGTATTTCTAATTTGACAACAACACTCCAAGACTTTGCAGGACAGTAAGAGCAAACATGTAACAGTAATTCAGTATGATGCTAAGGTTACCACGTGCGGGCCAAGATGGTGCCAGCGATCGTCGCGTCTTTTGTGTTTTAAATTAGCTCCTGAGTTAGTGTTGTTATTGTCATATGTGTACGGTTTCAATGTTCAAAGAAGTCACAGTTATAAGTCTTGTTATTGTCATGTGTACGGTTTCAATGTTCACAGAAGTTTCCAGTCATTGCACTAGGAGCAATGTGCTAGTCTCCCTTTGTTTTTACGTCTGTGTGACGCTACATTCAAGGACCTTTTGATAGCCCGGGAAATTATAACAACTGAGCAGATAAGAATTTCTGTAAAAACAGAAGACAAGAATGACACACGTAAACTGTGCTTCTTTTCCGTTCAGCTTCACTCAGTAGAATCTTTATTAATCCGTATTCAAAATAAATGCTTCTTTTTCTGACATTGTGTTCTCTGTTTTCTGTATCCTAATATTGCATCATTAATACAGAATTCACACCATCACAAATAAACACAATACTGTCTGCTAATTCCATATCTTGTCTTCAAGAGAAAACTCATATTTCGTTTACTTTTTTTTTACAAAATAATCCTATATGCTTCCATTGTTTAACGACATAAACACACATTTATTCAGCTCTTTAACTGAAACAGAGTTTTTACTTTAACTCTAAAACTGCAGTACTTGAGGACAATATTAACCTCAGTTCTTATAATTTCCCGGGCTATCAAAAGGTCCTTGAATGTAGCGTCACACAGACGTAAAAACAAAGGGAGACTAGCACGTTGCTCCTAGTGCAATGACTGGAAACTGATAACTGAAACTTCTGTGAACATTGAAACCGTACACATGACAATAACAAGACTTATAACTGTGACTTCTTTGAACATTGAAACCGTACACATATGACAATAACAACACTAACTCAGGAGCTAATTTAAAACACAAAAGACGCGACGATCGCTGGCGCCATCTTGGCCCGCACGCGGTAACCTTAGCATCATGTCTACTCATTCACAAACGCATGAATTTCAACTACCTCACAAATGCAATGTAGCATATTTCCGTTGTGTTTATCAATATTTATATGCACTTATACATGTGTTTTAACCATACAAACCTGTAAAAACAGAAGACAAGAATGAGACACGTAAACTGTGCTTCTTGTCAGTTCAGCTTCACTCAGTAGAATGAAGACGACACATTTTGTGGGCGTCACACAAGCTTCTAACCAGAGTTCGCCTAGCATGTGGCTAATTAACATCAGTTTCACTCATGATTAGCTATTAGCGATTAGCATGCTAATAAATATCAATTTGGTTGTTAAACTTCACCATTAGACACACGAGATAGTACTATTAAACGCACATTGTTATACACATTAACTGCGAATTCTTACCTAGCAGAGAGGAGATGCAGAGGCTCTGTGCTGTGATGCTAAGAGAATGTGTTACTGTGACTGCATGGCTTCATTCTGTGGATTTATTAACGTAACTTTACTGGTTCTAACATTCAATAATCATATTATGTTAGCTGAGGATGTAAACTGCTTACAGAGGAAATCTTCTGTAACCATAAACACATTTTCTGTTACAAAATTTCAGTACAAATATTAATCACTCACCGAAGCTGAACTGCGCAGGCGTATCAAGACGCAGTCCAGATGCCGTTGTGTCAGCAATCAAAAATGTTATTGGATGAGTGTGCTGTCCATTGTACACACCGAATTGTGATTGGTCAATTTAATTCGCAAGGCGGACATATGACGTAAAAAAGACACCGAGGGCGCAAAGCCGCAAAAGCAGCCAGGAGGAGGAATGGAGGAAAAAGGCGACTCTGGATCCCGAAAAAGACAGTAAGTTACACCTTTGTTAAATATATTGAGTCCAATTTTGTACAATTTAGCGTGTTAATTATGACTTAGTGTTGGTCCTGATACTTCTTTGAGGAATTTGGTCTTCAGGTGCCGAGAGTGGCAAAGTTAGTTAGCCTTAAAACTTTAGCACGTGGCTATGAACTTGCTTAGGTTATCTAGCATTAGGCAGCATGGCGCCCCAGGTTTTTTCTCAGTTTTTTCAAAGCTCATATTGAGTCAATTACAACAAAAGGTTATTGCACAGCTAAACCTGTTTGGCTAGTCTTACCTCATTATTCTGTTTGTTTGGGATGTAAACAGCATCACCAGCATGGCCGTACATTATAATGTCAAAAATATTCACTATGATGCTACTTTATGGTTTGCCACATTCATTTAGAAAAAATAAAACTGACCACCAATATTACTGTAAACATACTGTACATGGTGAGACACGGTATGACAGTAATGTGTTGAGCTAAAGATGGATTATACATGCAGTTTGGGCAAATTAAATGAAAATCAAATTGCTGTATTAATATGATGTGTTATTCTAAAGCACTGTTACTACAGTTAAATAAATTGGGAATGACCAAAGCTGAGACCTGTGGATCCAGTTGTATCCATTTGTGATGGCTTAGCACCATTACAGCTATCCAATTAACATGAGACCATTTGGACTGTTTTGTTTACATATTCACATAAACTTTACAATCCTAAACTACAGATCTATGGAGCATTTAAAGGTTGTTTGGCTTTCAAGAGTATCAATAAGCATGGGGTCTTACATTTTTCTAGAATGGAAGTGTCGATTCACTAAACATGGCAACATTATGAAAATCTCAAAATGCCAGAAGTTTTGATTCTCAAGTGGTTTAAAAGCTTTTGAAGGTTTGCATAAAATGGTATCAACCCCGCAAACTGCTGCGGAAACTATGAGACACAATGAAATTATAAAAAATTTAGAACCTCTTAAAAATGTTTTACTTCTGTGTACTGTATTTCAGGATGCAATGCCCTGCAGAACAACCTAAAAAAGAGGTTCCCAAACGAGCCCGCAACCCACCTAAGAGATTTGATGAACCAGCTCCTGGCTCACCAAAAGATGACCAAGATGGTAACTATATTGTTATTTCACCGCTCAGCATTTAATTTAATTTTTTATGTTGCTTTTTCTTTTCTTTTTGACAGTATTTCATCCAGGAGGGATCTTGATGTTAGACTTAACTTGGCATCACCCTGCCCTAATATATAAATCAAGAAACAGTTGCATGTTGAATTAAGGTTGCTACTTCTAAATTGAAATTTTAAGTAAACATACTGTGTGTTTATTTTCAGGTTTTTTTGTGTTTTTGACATTTGAGGATGGATACGACGCAAAGATTTTCAAAGTCTGCGATGTACTACACAGAGACGAAAAACGCATTGCTTCTTTCAGTGATCTGAAGCCTGGAGAAGCAGTACTGGCAAGATGGTGTGACAACAAGTTTTACAATGCCACAGTAAACTATTTTGGCAGAGCTGAAAACGGCATGGATGCCAAGAAGACCACAAAGAAGGAAATAAAAAATAAAGATGCAGCTGCCCAGCGGTTCTACAGCCTCCCAGCAGTTCAGTCCACATCAGTGCTGCAAAAACCAAAATCTGACCAACACATTGTCAACCAGCATCTAGGTACCCTTCCAAAGCACCACTCTCCTCCGAATGAGCTCCCACACCAGCCTTCACCTACCCAGCCACAATACCACTCTCCACCAGCTCAGCCAATTTACCAGTCTCTACATACCCAGCCGCCTTCCCAGCCTTCACCTACCCAGCCACAATACCACTCTCCACCAGCTCAGCCAATTTACCAGTCTCTACATACCCAGCCACAGTACTACTGTCCTCCAACCCAGCCACCACACCAGCCTCTCAATCAGTACCCTTCTCTACAAACACCAGATTTGGATCAGCAGCGGTATCCGGCAACTACAGAAAAAAGAACAGAGAGAGACAGCTTTCTTAAAATGTTATACAGCCCCAGTGTGCCAGGAAGATCGACTGTTCTTGCTGAGGAGAGTCAGGCTTCTTCGTCCGACTTTGATAGTTCTACTTCCTCTGGTGATACTTACATTATCGAGCGAAGTCCAATTCCAGAATATGGAGAGCCATGTTTGAAAGAATTTGGTGCATGGAAGCCATGCAAAGAGTGCAAGGCAGAGATCGCAAAACTAATGGAGGAGAAGAAGAAACTGGAGGAGGTGCTCTGTTGTATCAGTAAGTATGTATGTTCTTTATGTTGTGAATTTTATATTTCATTGTTTTATTAACACCACTGCTTTGTCTTTATCTTACAAATCATCTATGGAACCTGAAGGGCTGTTCAAAATGTAGAACGTATGTGTAATGGTGCTGACAGTATGAACAGTTTCAAAGTTTATTTCACCGTGAAATGGGAAATTGTTATTAAGATTAATATCAGTGTTTTAATAAAATACAATGACTTTATTGTCATTGTACAATTGTAGAAAATTAGAATTGAATATAATAAGAATGACTAAGGAAGATATCCTGAATCAAATTTCAAACTATGTCCTTCTTTTTCTTAACTCTGAATGCCACTATCTTTAATAATTCACCTTGTCTGTTGTAGGTGGTGACCAACTTCATGCTTTTAAAAGCTTTTTGGAGCGTATTGAGCAACTACGACCTGAAGTTGGTGTTGGATCAGCAAAAACCAGAGCTGCAAAACAAGAGCTGTATCCTGAAAGCGGCCTCTTTGTGTCATCGACCCGCCTGGCTGCAATACTTGCAGAGGCAAAGAAGGACTGCCTTCGCCTATTCCACTTGCTTTTTGATGAGATCTTCAGCGCAGAGGAGTGCCAAAATGCAGTGGCATTTGGGAAACATGGAAAAGTGCCAGAGGGGAAGACAGTCCTGGAGAAGTCAAAAGTAAATGGGATTTTAAGTAAGTATATCACTCATTTTGACCTTTTTTTTCAGTGTGCATACTAGAGTTAGGATACCAGAATTTTGAACTTTGTTATGACAGCAGTGACATAAAAAATGACCACCTGGACACCCAGAACTTGGTTTTGGTCAGCGGTAACTTGAAAGGTACAAGATATGAAGTTAAAATGAGGAAACTCCAAAGACTGGATGTTAATTGTCTCTTTGGTAACAACTAAAAACTTGATGATCTCCATGAGTTGACTCCATGAAGAACACTGTTACTGTATTAATCTGTGATACATTTTTTGTGATTTATGCTTTCTTTTCTTTTTGCAGCTTACGTCATGCACTGTGGCACATGGAAAGGGTGGACACCGGTGGAGGCAGCAAAGCTCAAGAAAGCCCTCATAAACAAGTGTCGCATGAGGGCTAAGGGTTTGAATGTGGCACATTGAATGGACATTTTGAGACCATCTAATTAAGAGGTAATGGACTGGAAATTGTTAATGTTGTGGATTGTTTTCCCATCACCAGATACTGTTCTAAAAGTAGGTGTTTCTGCAAAGAGTCATGGTTAAAGTTTATATGAAGAACTTTCAGTCTGCATAGATTTTGGCAACTAATGTGCACATAGCGATATGTTGATTTGTTTATTTATGTTTAGAATTGTGTTCTGACAAAAAATGTCATCCCATGTATGTGTTACAGTCAAAAGTACCACTGTAAAGATATACTTCTGTTTTGTTCTGACGTTACCCCATAGTAGCAGTAACAGGCACTAAAAATAACAGAAAAGGGCAAACTTGCTGATTGTTTAGTTTTGTTGGCCACCCAGCTGAAACCTGTTCTTTATAGAAGCATCAGTATTGATTGATGATGAAAATGAAGACTTGCTTCCTAGTCAGCTGTTTTAATAAAGGAAGTATTTGTTAAAACATATCAAGTTGTTAGTTTTTATTGAAACAAATGTTGATCATTTGATGTTTATTATGTAGGTTGGAATTTGTAAGGCTGCTTAATTTTAGTAGGCTCATCACAGTCTCTCTTTGTCTCATTATTTTCTCCTTTGGAGATGACAATGAACCATTAACAAGATATCTGCTTTAAGTCTCAAATAAGACTCCTGTGGCTATAGTCTCAACCATTTCTCCTAGTGAATTTTAGGAGAAACAAAAAAGAAATGAATGAGAAATATTTGAAACTTGAAAGAGGCTGGGGTGAGAATCAGCATTATGTCTCCCGAGATGCAGAAAAGAAAGCCTTGAGCAGTATAATTTTCCTCTGGGATCAGATCTCACGTCAGGTCTGAGCTCGTGTACGCAAATTCGAGTCTGTCGATTTGCGGTGCAGCACAGCAAAATCTGGCGGAAAATAATGAACAAACCTCAGCTGTCATTAAGCATAAGCAGTCACATATTTAGAACAGATCAAAACGGATTATTAAAACGAAAACATTTCTTTTAAAGCCCATGTTTTTACTGATACCACTTTATAAAAAATTAAACAATAGGATAAATAGCCTAAGATGACAACTAATTATTACACATTAAAATGTGAAAGAATCATAAATACAAGCAGAAATGTGTGTTTGCAAATTAACTAAAGGCAAAAAGGTGTAATTATTTTTCTTTTTGTCCGATGGGTGTGACAGAACTGGAACAAAAATTGAAAGCACCTGTTGAGATAATCATCGTTCCACTGTGGTTGGTCAGATGTTTATTCATTCCCCTATTTAAACAGATGCTTTGACAGTTATCAAGTCTTGATGATGGCAGACTTGCTTATTTTGGAGGAGCAATACGCGCGTGTCAGACGTGAGCGCGTCTTCAGGGACCGCAGGGATCTCCTCATGGAGAGTGATGCCTGGTTGATCAGTCGCTTTCGGCTCCCAAGGCATGTGCTTATTGATTTATGCAATAATGTAGCTGCTGGATTAAAGAGAGAAACCAGGCGGTCAAATGCCTTACCTGTACCAGTTCAGGTGCTCGCCACGCTGGGGTTTTTGGCCACCGGGACCTTTCAGCGAGAGGTCGGGGACAGGGCTGGGGTCTCCCAGCCAACGATCAGCAGGACGATGCCAGCAGTGTTGGCTGCAATAAAATCTCTCTCCCGAAAATACATTCGGTTCCCATACAATGATGTGATTAAAAGGCAATTTTATGAGATTGCTGGGTTTCCAAATGTGGTTGGAGCGATTGATTGTACTCCTGTGCGCCTGAAGGCACCATCCATGAATGATTACGCATTCATCAATCGCAAAAACTACCACTCCATAAATGTCCAGGTGATTTGTGATGCCAAGCTATCACTTTTAAACGTGGTGGCCAGGTGGCCAGGGGGGACACACGATTCTTTTATTTTTCAAAACAGCTCTGTTGGCGCGCGGCTGCAGGAGGGCGCACTGCAGAGCCAAAGTCATCTCCTCGGTAAGTGGCTACCCTCGATAAATTGCATTACACTAAACAAGGTATCAGATGATTCACATTTTGGTATGGTTCTTCTAGGTGACAAGGGTTATCCTCTAACGGAATACCTTATAACCCCGCTACAGAGCAGGAACGCAGGTTCAACAGTGCGCACACACGCACACGGGTCACAGTCGAGCGCTGCTTCGGGTTGCTGAAGGGCAGGTGGCTCTGTCTCGGACCTGCAGGGGGAATGCTACTGTATACCCCAGACAAAGTGTGCAATATCATTTTGGCCTGTTCAGTTTTGCACAACATTGCACTGGTGAATGAGCGGCGCAGCCGGATGAGCCCATGCCCATGGAGCCGTGGCCAGCACAGCCTCCACAGGGGGCTGTACGGAGGAGACAGGACCTCATTTGTCGCTTTTAAAACGTAAAGTATACCTTAAACTCTTGCAAATGCTCTGCAGTATTAATCAGTAATGTGAAGTATTGTTGGTGGAATTGGCTAAAGGCATACTAAACACAGACAACATTTAGTCATTTAAACATTTTATTATGGCTTTTTTAGAGTTTCATTTATTTCTTTTAGTGTCTCATTAATTGCGTCAAGTGCGCCGACGACTGAGGCCAATAACCTGCATATCTCCCCTTGTCTCTCCAGGACCTCTGCCGTGATCAGGTTCGGTCTGGGCGCAGCACGGGGGGCCGAGGGCACGCGCTCACTCTCGGCAGTAATAGTGGGACCGCCCTGGGGAGCAGATCTGGCTGACATCATGCTGGTGCCTGGCTCTGAAATATTTAATACAATAAAAATGTCACCCATGTAACATGTGTAAGCCTTATTATTTGTAAGAAATGGTGTACAGTCAGTTTGATTTTTTAATGCAAGCAACAGGGGGTTGTTAGTTACCATTCTGCTCTGGGTCTGATGCCAGTGCGTCTGTGTCACCTCCACCACTTATGCCACAGATCGACTCGGACCCAATTAAGGAGGCAATTCTTTCCTCCGTCCCCGTCAGGATCAGGCTGGAGTCTGGTTGGCCTCCTCCAGTCTGCCTGATGCTGCGTTTAAACGCAGCAACACGTTTCTTGGTGGCCAGCTTCAAATCCGACCATTTTTTCTTGACCTAAATGTAAAGAATTGTTTTGATCAATTAGCAGACATAAGCTTTTAGGCTGCGGATGAAAAGATTCATTTAAGTCGTTAGGCATGGGTTAAGTTATTGAGAATTATATTCAAACCTCAGCTGGAGTCCGTTCCTGTACGGCAACGCTGTTGACTGCCTCCGTTATCTTTTTCCAGACAGCGTTTTTATGAGCCCCCTTTATGCCACTCTTCAGACTGCCAAAAAGCACTGTTTTGTTTCTTTCCACCTCCGATGTCAGGATGTCGATCTCCGTGTCAGAAAAGTTTCTTTTCTTACTCATGTTTCGTCTCTCCATGTTTGACCTCAGTGGGCGAGGCCTCCGAACCAGGAATATTTATGGGCGTAACATGTTAATGACGATCGAATTCAGCCGCCGCATTTATCAAGGCCCGCTCATTCGTACGCTCAGATTGGTCAGATACGAACGTTTCATAAATCGCACGTGTGTCCTGTCGTAAGACCAAATCTGCGCTCAGATCTGCGCCTGTTTTCACGCAAGATTGATAAATGAGGCCCTATGTGTTTTTATCACACAGAAAAGTACTGGACAGTATTCTTTGTGTTCTCAGGACCTTTTTATGCTCTCTGTCCCAAACGCTCAAACAGACATTGGGAAAAGGGCTTTTGTGTTTTCTGCAGCCTCAGCCTGGAATCTGTTGCAGAATGGTGTCCTTAAATGTTTTTAATCTAAAATGTGTAG